>CABFVZ010000388.1:405454-472646 GCA_902151445.1 Timema monikensis
TATATATATATATATATATATATATAGTGTGTGTCGGTTTAGAGGTAAAAGGGACCAATAAACCTGTTGGAAGCTTTCTTGCATACAAAAAGGTAACTAGTAATAATTGGCCCTTAAATATTTGTGAATTCGACAGCCTTTGGACCGAGATCTGCCCAACGGTCGCCCTCAGTGGAGGTTCACGGTGTTCGCCCAGGACGAGGGGGGAGAGGGGCTGGTGGGGTACGCTGACGTGCAGGTCAACCTCAAGGACATCAACGACAACGCCCCCATCTTCCCCCACGGGACGTACTTCGGGAACGTCACGGAAAACGGAACCACAGGTTCGTATGGATTCTTCTTAAAAAAAACTAATGTAAAATTGTTATTTTCTTAAATTATTATTTTATTAGAGTCGCTAAGACGTTAATACTAGACTATGGTATATTGTCCTTTAGGTTATAAGAGTGGAAAGTGTTTAAATATCGACAAAATCATAACGTGGTCATATTTGAGAGAAATTAATAACAAATTATTATAATCTAATCCAGAGATATCGGATGATAACACCCCGGATGCGTTTCAATATAGGTGAATATAATCAACTTAAAAAGCACCTATAAGGGTATCGAACCTCGGAGTCCGGATCAAGTGGAGGAGCGTATTTGGCAGGTTTTGACCAAAACACCGTCACAATATCTGCTGAGAGCAGTCTCAGACATTCACAGAAGCTTTTAGAGACTTGTGGAAACTGCTAGAAGCTATATTTAATGTTGATCGAATTTTAATATAGTAGACAATCCTCACATAGTAAGTTCCAAAAATAAACTTGTTTCGCAAAAATCTATCGATAAATAGAAAAGTTATTAGCAATTTAAATTATGGATTTAATTTACAACCATCCTGTATATAAAAAAACACATATGAACTATTTATTATTAACTGGAACCAATGCTATTCTTATTATTTCTAATTAGTGTTTCTAAACTAGAGCTAAACACTAGCCCATTTAAACTCTAAGGAATGGTCATAAAAACCTCCCTGCTTCCCAAAAACCAAATTTAGGACCACTAGAATACTCAATTAGGATCTAACGGGGATTTGAAACAAACGATCTTAAAACTAATTAGAGTTAATACGAGGTGATGATGAGTTATATTTTCTAGGATATGTAGCTGAATAAGGTAAATGTGAATTGTTATTTTTGGTATAACCATTAATATATTATTTAAAAAAAAAGATAAAGCTTTAAATAAAGGCTAACATGCTATAATCTTAACTAAATAGCTGAGTAACTGATTCTCTTAGTAAACAAATAGTTACAACTAAATGTTTTTAGGCACCTCCTAAATAAGTGCAGCCTAGATCATTCCTGTGTGTAGTACCTAGTTATCTTTACCGAAATAGTTTTTAATGTTTCTAGTTATTATCCATTTTACAAATAACATTTGGATTAATTGGCATGTATAGACTGTTAAAGATCACACGTGAAAAAATCTCTATATAATATAAAAATACACTATCTGGTGGCTTAACGCGCTACACTCGTAGTAGACTAGACTGCCTATTGTGAAGATATCAAAGTTCGGAACTAGGTCGGGTGTACTGAGAGTGTTTTTTAAAAATTGTTTGCCACTCTCCCTATACGAAAATGCGGGTATACTTTCTATAAATATAGCCTTCCTATTCTCCGAAACCATTAGCGTAATTATAACATAAGCGTATAACCCGAGCTGGTAGTAAGACACGGTACTAAAAAAATAATGTAAACAGCCCAAATATTCATTTTCTAGATATTTTCAGCAGTAAAATGGGTCAACAATAAATAGTTTTGATTGTCATTTTTTTTTTCCTTAGACATAGTTTTGTTAAAGTTTTTGAGATACCAAGTGAATGAAACTTTTAATTATTACTCCATCTCATTTAGGTAATAGCTTAGATTACTAATGTTGGTGCATTTAAAATTAATATTATTATTAGCACCACGTCTTACTACCCGTTCGGGTTATACGCACTTACGCTAATGTGTGATGATAGGGTGATTAAGAGATGAAATGGAGGACCTACAGTTTAACGTGGGATCCGAACCACGGTGGAGGTCCAGTATTCCAAACATTCACAAGTTGTGATTAATACACGTCTTGTCAGAGGAGAAAGAAGGGTTTGGTAATCAGATAAATCTTTGCCAGGACCGAGGATTGAACCCCGGCCCCCAGCACAGAAGTCTGACACCTTACCCCTAGACCACCAGGTCACCCATCATTTGTCTGTTAATGTACGTCGTGACTTTCAGACACTGTCGTGATGGCTATAGCCGCTGTTGACTACGACGATCCAAACGAAGGGACCAACGCCAAACTGATATACTCCATCGAGAAGAACGTTATCGAGGAAGAGACAGGGTTTCCAATCTTCGAGATAGAATCCGAGACGGGCGGCATCAGGACTGCCGTGTGTTGCTTAGACAGAGAGAGAACACCAGACTATTCCATACAAGTGGTCGCTATGGACGGAGGAGGACTGAAAGGTGAGATATGACGTCATAAAGACAACTGTGTGCTGTTTGGACAGAGAGAGAACACTGGACTATTCCATACATGTGGTCACAGCATATGTTAAAATATTGAAAGACTATTCGACAAAGAGTCAGTGTCATTTATCAATTAATAATACTTAAAAACGTTCTGTACTCTAGAAATGACCAAACATCAAATCACACATCCAATAATTATTCATCAGTGTGAAAGAGGAAAGCTTAATTTAATTTATGAGAATATATCAGAAATAATATCCGGTAACCTTACCTTCGTAGATAATCTCACTAAACTGTCAAACTTTGTTATTAATAATTTATCAAGTAACTCAAGGAAATTTCATTATTCAAATCGTGAGACATATTTCATTCCAAAGGAAATGCCATTGGGTAAAGAAAATTTCAGATTTGAAAAAGACATTGTAATCTATAAAAACATTATATGGCATCAGCCCGTGATCAAGCCATACAGACCCATTGGCCACCATCTGTTGGCGAATATAGTGCCAACTTCTGCGGAAGGGGGATGTCATGAGGATCAGACCATAGAGGCGGTCAATCTTTTATACAGGCTGGGGCAGAAAGTATATACACATTTAATAACACCATGTTTTTACTATTTTAAATATCGAACGCTTCAAATTAAACTTAAAATAACAACAAAAGTCTGACAATTTTCTACATGGTCTTGAATACTAAAATAATTAAATTATATCCTTAAAATGGCAACTGCACTACATTGTCGTACGTGCTTCTAAAATCTTGACATGACTTTATGTAATGTCTCTTGTTATTATTATTAGCTCCGCGTCTTACTACCCGTTCGGGTTATACGCACTTACGCTAATGTGTAATGGTAGGGTGATTGTGAGATGAAAATGATTGTGAGATGAAATGAAGGACCTACAGCTTAACGTGGAATCCGAACCACGGTGGAGACCTGGCATTCCTCACATTCACAAGATGTAATGCCTCTTGTTGAATTGCTTTAAGTTCCTGAATTGTTCTTGGCATGTTAAAAGAGTCATGTTTGCGCGACTAACCTAAGAAAAATTCAGGAACTTAAAAAGTAAGAATTATGGTCGAGGCTTAAGAAATTATTAAACAAGAGTCATGTCAAGTTTTGGGGAGCACATACAGCAGCATATAATGGTACCAACTTAAGAATATTGTTTTAAAAAATTGAATAATTCAAGGGTATGTAGAAAATTGTAAATATTTTGTTATTTTAACTTTAATTTGAAGCATGTATTAGTTAAAATAATGTATATATATATACATTATATATATATATATATATATATATATATATATATATATATATATATATATATATATATATATTTATTAAATGTGTCAAATCCTTTCTGCTCCAGCCTGTATATAAATATTCTACATTTATTTGTATCGTTATTAATTGTCATTTTTCATTCTATTGACACAATCAAACGACGTCAATATAGGCACAGGAACAGCGTCGATACGAGTTGTAGACATCAACGACATGCCCCCCAAGTTCACCAAGGAGGAATGGCTGACGGAGGTTGACGAGACAGACGGAATCACTCTTCCTGAGACTCCCATACTCACCGTCACCGTGCACGATGAGGATGAAACCAACAAGTTCCAATATAAGGTAACAGTGCAGGTCTGATCGTAAAATACTCAAAATTGGAATATCTTATCAACTCTCCAATTTTATTAACTAAAAGTGCGTGTGGATACAAAGTGGGTAGTTCTTTTTTTAAATCTTGTTTTATTTAATTTAAAGAGAATTTTCAAAAATAGAAAAACCAAATAGACTTATTTGTTTACATTATTTTTGTTTTAAGTTTGTTTGTGCTTTCATTATCAAAAGGTAGATTTATAAATAAATTGACAAAGAAAACAACATTAATTACTTTAGCAATATAGTCACAAGTTGTGATTAACACACGTCTTGTCGGAGGTGAAGGAAGGGTTTGGTAATCAGATAAATCTGTGCCGGGACCGGGGATTGAACTCCGGAAACCCAGCACAGGAGTCAGAAACCTTACCCCCTAGACCACCAGATCGCCATGAGGAGTTATTGGTAACATTGTTTTAACAACAGACCGACTGGTCCTCGACGTGTTTCAGGTGATTGAAGACAGCGGGTTCGGCGCAGACAAGTTCACCATGGTGAGGAACAACGATGGAACGGGATCTTTGAAGATAGTGAAACCCTTGGACTACGAGGATCCTCTCCAGAGTGGCGGGTTCAGGTTTAGGATACAAGTGAACGATAAGGGCGATGATAGTGATAGTGACGGGTACCACGTGGCCTACTCTTGGGTGGTTGTCAAACTCAGGGACATTAACGATAACGAGCCTCAGTTTGAGAGGCCCAACGTGGAAGTGGCGGTGAATGAAGACGCTCAAGTGGGGGAAAGTCTGGAGACGTTCAGAGCAACGGATCCCGATCAAAAGGGGAAGAGTAAAGTGAAATATTCGATTGATAGGACTTCTGATCGTAAACGGCATTTTTATATCGACCAAAACGGGACAGTTTCTGTACAGAGGAGTTTAGACCGTGAGGAATATTCGAAACATCAGGTAGGGGTATAAATGTTAGGCGTGGGCTGTATATTTTACTGCGGCATTATAAGGTATTACATAAATTAGTTCCTTTCAATTCCTATATTATTCCAAATATAAAACCTACAGCCTATGTTATTATATATCTAGAGCATAAAAATTCTCCTTAACAGAATGTTAGTCCCAAAATTAATAAAATAATTATCTATATTTAAAATATAAGATATTATCACTACCATTCAATCTTATTTAACTAGATAATTATATATTCATGAGATATGATATATACACGCATGCACATATAGATATATGACATATCATGCCGTTCCCTTGTTGGGTAGGCAAGAAACTATGCATATAGCTTTTAAAAAAACGTACTTTACCCATCATCAATGGGTCACTAAACCTTAGATTTATTAGGTCAAACCTTTGTCAGCTCAAAACCTAACTATAAAAATATTTTTTTGATATTATATTGAACACACTATAATCCGTATAAGTGGCTGAGTGGTATGAAGCGTCAGACTCGCATTACACTTGAACGCTGCTAACAGGGAGTCTGATGTTCTAGTTCCATCTTTCATTCTTTGGATGGATCAAAGGATATCTGGTTATCTTATAGTATTGTTAAAACTATCCGGTTCTCTTTTATCCTATACCCACACCCTTTCCTCTTGGCTGTAGGTGCTGCTATCCGGTTCTCTTTTGTCTTACATCTGCACCCTTTCCTCTTGCCTGTAGGTGCTGCTATCTGGTTCTCTTTTGTCTTACATCAGCACCCTTTCCTCTTGACTGTAGGTGCTGCTATCCGGTTCTCTTTTGTCTTACATCCACACCCTTTCCTCTTGGCTGTAGGTGCTGCTATCCGGTTCTCTTTTGTCTTACATCAACACCCTTTCCTCTTGCCTGTAGGTGCTGCTATCTGGTTCTCTTTTGTCTTACATCAACACCCTTTCCTCTTGGCTGTAGGTGCTGCTATCCGGTTCTCTTTTGTCTTACATCCACACCCTTTCCTCTTGGCTGTAGGTGCTGGTATTGGCCATCGATGACGGCGTCCCCTCCAAGACGGCAACCGCCTTATTGACTGTGATAGTTGAAGATATCAACGACAACGCCCCCACCTTCCTTGAAGACTATTATCCGGTGCTGCCAGAACATGTCTCACCCAGAAAAGTGGTAGAGATACTCGCTTATGATGAGGATGAGAGGACCAAAGGCAACGGACCTCCTTTCATCTTCAAGATGGATCCTTCCGCCGAGGATGTGATCAGGGCATCGTTTAAGGTGGAAAACGAGCAAAGTAAGTTTGTAGCCAGGTGAAGTACCAGATACTGGCCGGGAGAAATATTTCTAATGATTACTTTGCTCCCGATCTGATTATTTATTAAATGAAAAAAAAACTTTGCCAACATTTTAAAAATCAGGTTTGAGGTGCCCACGGTCAAGCACAGAGGCTACTAATTTTAAAAGTTCGGACCTCTGCTTGCGGTAGATATAGCTCAATGCTCATTGCAAACACAGGAACTCTTCATTTTATTAATAAATAAGAATAAGATAGATCCTATTTGATATATAAAAACCCTTCTGTATTGATGGTATTAAAATATTATTATTAGATTGTATAGGTCCTTTGACACAATGAGATCATAAGGGCGGCATTAAACTAAGGTTAGGTCGAACATACACGTGTTTTATACATCGTCCCCATCCTATCTGTGCCATGTTAGTATATATACTTGTGTAAGTACATTAAAATACTCTTTGTATTTATGGTGAAAGCATACCTAGGTATACATATTTACCCTGATTTGGGTTGGAACAAGAGTAGAGAAAATACAAACATATTTCTTTGCGGCCAACATTGATATAATATTTTGTAGGTATTGATAATATATTACAAACGTGACAGTTGCGGATAACTTGACTTGATGTATGACTATATTAAAATTGATTTAGTAATTAATTTCTGCTGTTCTTCCTACTAAAATCATACTTTATTTTCGTTAAGATGTTTTAACTATATTGTTATTAATAATAGTTATGGGCTTTAAAGAGGTCTAACTGAAAGACTTAAGATTATAAATGTGAGCTAAACATGGTTGTATTGTTCCCTGCATTATATAATGTACGATAAAACCGGTTGACACTTATTCTAAGGCATCAAAATAACAATATACTACAGTAGCCCCGTGGTTACTTTGGAGCTGACTGAGAGCTCACAGCTGACTTCTGACAGTCAACATTTAGGTATATACCTAAATTTTGACTGTCAGAAGTGACATCTGCTATATACATGTTTTTGCAGATCATATGGTTCGGCGTAGGGACACACTATTTGATCTGGTTACTTTTCAAAGCCGTCAGCTTTCATCTGTCAGCTGTGAGCTGTCAGTCAGCACCAAAGAAGCCATGGGACTACTGTAAATTTCCGTTAATGCGGTGGTTGAGGTTTCAATATCTACCAAATACATTTAGATATGATCTACCAAATATGATCTAGCACCATGGTTTTCTAGTCTATACTTTACGCGAATGTGAGTGCATTTTCTCTAAGTCTAAACTATCCTGATAATATGTAGCCCACATACTAAGCCTTAAGTGAATCCTAGAATTAGTATGTATATAAAGAATTATATAGCATTTATTTGTCCAGTTCATCTTTGGAGTTAAGAAACGGCCCAAGCTTTACTCTCGCCTATTCTAGTCAGCGACACAAAGTACCACTAGTTAACTTCGGTCATTCTTTCTTGACGTCATGGTTAATGGTCGACAGGGGATGTTGACGGCGATGGTAGTGCAGTGATCTCCTCCCTGCGCTCGTTTGATCGCGAACAACAGAAGGAGTATCTGGTACCGATAGTCATCAAGGACTCTGGAAGTCCTGCCATGTCCTCCACCAGTACGATCACTGTCGTCATAGGAGATGTTAACGACAACAAGATGTACCCGGGATCTAAAGATATATTAGTATATAATTATATGGTGAGTTGTATTATATTGTATAATAATCGTTAACCTTATAATTACAAGCGAAAAGAATAATGAAACATGGTCAAATTGGGTAGTTTTGGACACGGTATGTGTTTAACGCAGCTGCCTCAGTCAACGAGAAAGTGTCAATCACTGTCAGGTCACACGGCTTAAAATACAATTAGTTTTCTGAAACTACTTCTCTATTCTGTCAAAACTTATACTTCCCTTTACCTCTCACCTACAACTACACTTTGTAATGTCAATAAAAAAAAAAGTTAAAATAAAACTAGGAAACTTCTTATCTCAAGGTAAAAGAGGAAAGCTTGCTGTCTGTTATCAAATATCTTAAACTTTTCTGTTGTGATCCTATTAAAAGATTGTATTTGTTGGAAAATGGCTATCTAGAGTCCTTTTTAATCAATCCTAGTCTCACAACTCCACAAATTTGATTTAAAAAAATTCGTTTAAATAAGTTAATGTCACATAATTCCATATTTTTTTCCTACTAATTGTTAAGGAAAAATAGTTATCTTGGAATCTTTTTACTTTATTTTGTTGTGAACCATGTTTTGAAATAACACATCGTAGAATTAAATAATGCGTCAGCGCTGAATGCCTGCGTGGATTACAGAGGCAGCTCTTTAAGGCCGTATCAAACATATGTATGGATCAAACTTCAAATAAACTGAGCATTATAATTAGACTAAATTTATTTTTATTAAATATTAAAAAATGTCAATATTTATTTTCATCACTGATATTTACTGTTTTTTAATCTCCGTCTAATTGTTTAATCAACTATTTAAATATTTGTTTTCTTAAGTAGCTATTCTTACATTTTATCAATTACGTATTTTTTTAGTTCTCATTTAATATAGATATATAATAAAGATAATTGTATTTAAAAATTGAAATTTATAAATTCATCAAATCTCATTTTTTTAAAGTTTTCTGTTACATCCAAAAAACTTCACTTTGAATTTTGAAGGGAAAATATTATTTCTTATTATTTGTAATGCATTGCCTTGTCCCTAAAAAGTTCCAAGCTTTACGAGAAAGGGCTAGTTTTTATTTTTTTGTAACGATTATATTGTAAAGATTTCAAATAATTTAAAATCTACAATTGACATGTAAAAATATTTTCATTTTATAGCCAATCAATAAATAATTATGTACCGTATTGAAGACAAAAGTGATATTGCTAACATAATAAAACCTTAAGAACGAGGACCGATACACGTGGTTTAGATATTTTCCAGATCGATGGGCGTGGGGATTAACAGTCAAGCCTGGTTTTCCGGTGACTGCGAGGTCATCATTCGAATCCCTTCTGGGTGTATTAAAAACTGTTTTTATTAAACTGTTTTCCACTATTCCTCCAAGCCAATGTGGGTACATATTCTTTAAATTACACCTTAATTTTTAAATTATATTAGTTTAAGGTAGGAGTGTAGGAAACGTGAATTAAGGGAAGAGTTTTTGCAGTTTTAATAACACTTTTCTTTTTGCCAAAATAAATACAATGTTGCTCCATCAGAAACATGAGGGTTTAATTTCCCACACATGGTGATATCAACATTTGTTGAATATCTGTCAAGAGCGTAGCGGCATTAGATGAGGAACTTTTTACATGAAGAGAAAAACTTGTAGTTAGATTCCAGGACACCCTTCACAGATATTCAACGACTGTTGATATCAACATGTGAAGAAAATTAGAATGTATGTTTATACTGGAGAAATATTTGATTTTATCTTAACAAAAAAATTTGTTTATATAAAAACTGCCAAAACACAGACATTTTCTCACTTCCCACCTTAATAAAACTGGGTTTAGCCCATACTGGTATAAACATAGGTTGGGTTAAAGTTAAGGTTCATGTATTACTAAAAGTTTCCCCTGTTAAGGGTCAGGCTCCAGACAGTCAAATAGGCCGTGTATTCGTGAATGACCTTGACGATTGGGATCTGCCTGATAAGAAGTTCTACTGGGAGGGGGCGGAGCACCCCAGATTCAAACTGGATGAAGATACAGGAATGATCAAGATGAGACACGGCACGTGGGACGGCAGGTTAGAGGATCAGATTAATTAATTAATTAATTAACATCATTGCAGAATTTGTTTAGTACCCATTTCCTTACAAAATAAATCAGTGGTTCTCCCAAGATTTTTTTAATGACAAAATGATAGGTTAGCGGATCAGATTAATTAATTAATTATCATCATTGCAGAATTGTACCCCTTGGTCATGACAAAATGTCTAAAGTACCCCTCATGATAGATTTTCCTCTTGGTAACAAACTTCAGGTAATAAATCAAAGGAGAAAATTTCCCTCAGTCGTTTCAAAATTCTCTTTGTCATCTTGCCAATTTTTACTTAAGAGCTGTTCGTGTACCCGCCTGAAAGTTACTCGCTTACCCCAGTTTGAGAACCAATAGACAAACTATTCGAATTGGTGGGAAAAGCGGACAAAATCATCGGTGTCATGTTTTATCGTTTATTGTTAAAGAAGAGAGTGGAGTGTAAATACCGACCAATTGTGCTTAGGTGTTTATTCCTAATGCGGGCACATTTCCTAAATATTATACCTTGACAAACTATGTCTCAGTGTAAATATATGCATATCCCGGACAGGTAGTAAGACAAGGAGGATAAGGGGGCAGGGGAGGGAAGAAATACTTTTCATACTTATCTTTTAGCAGCCGTTCAGGCTATACGATACATTCGATTACATTAACGAGATATGGATAAAATGTACCTACATATGCATATATGGAAAATGTAGGGAAACATTTTTGGGAAACCACTCTGAGAACACCCGATTGGGATCCAAAGTTTTTACCTCCCTGTCACCGGCGTGTCAGTCTAACACGAGGATGACTCGTTAAACCAACGGTCCGTGGGCGGAACAATCTCACCGCCAGATTCTGTCTGGCCCATAAAACATTCAGCAAACAAATAATTATATTCATGGAAATAGAATAATAATTATTGTCAGCATTTGAAAAATATAAAGTTGGAACTTTTGGCTAAATACTATTTTTTTTCAAACCAACTTATCAAATTTTATTTTAAGCCCAAAAGGCCCACCGGTATCAAAAATGTTGCCAAACCCTGCGTTAAACCATGCAACCATTAATTCTGTAACTGTCAATAATATTATTAGGTTTAATAATTTAAAACATTTTTGAATCCCTTATTGCTTAAACAGGAGCTTAAAATTTAAACTTAGCAATATAAAATAAATATATGTTTTTTTAATGTATATTAAAGTATAATTCGGAAAAAAAAATAAAAAAATTACGTGGTTAGAACGTTTTTGGCGCAATCTGGGTTTGATATTGTGGTCATTTCTGACTTGAATTCAATTTTTTACACCATGTAATTGTTCATAAAAGAAGTCAAGATTTAATTAACCTTCTGTGACTGATGCTGTTGCATTTTTACATCGGCTGTAATTATTTTGTATTTTTTTTAATTAAAGGTAATTAGGTAAGATCCCCTCTAAGTATTCCTCAATTAGTTCCTGCTATGTAGTATGATGGCATCAAACATTCAAAAAAAGTTAATTTTCTGAGATAATGAAATTTTAACTGGCACCATGCAAGAATGTTGTGAACACGCAACGGCACCTTTCGTGATTTCATACGTCTGGTTCATTGCCACTGTATGTTTAAAATAAAATAATTTAAGTAATAATGTAGAAATAAGTAATCGTTAATTTTGTAATACAGTAAAATATTAAGTAATGCCTTAAACTATTTTGTTATATATTTTTTCGAACAATAAGCTATGTTTTTGCAACAGCTTAACATTCGAGTATTTTTAATTTTTATTAAATAAAATTTACGAAATGACACTATTATTCAAATATTTATTTAATTATATTTCTTCAATAATAATTTTTATGTATTAAAGAGTACGTTTCAGATTATTATTTAAAACATCATATGATGTTGCAAAAATGCAACGGTACCATTCCTTATGCTATTTTTTTTAGCGCCAGTCCTTGGGGGTCAACAAATATGTCTTAGCTATTTAAACCCATAATTTAAAAAATAGTCGTTTACATAATATGCTATCAGCCAATTCTATCATTTAGTTAAACAAGATGTATAAAATACCTAACATTGAAACAAAACAAAGATGATTATTTATTGCATTTTATTTTCCCAAGGTACCACTTGCGGTTCAAGGTGTACGACCGCAAACAATCTCAGACTGACGTGCCGGCCAACGTCACGGTGACAGTACGTGCATTACCACACGAGGCTATCATCAACTCTGGCTCCATCCGTATCACCGGACTTACAGACGAGGACTTGGTGCGGGTGGTGAGTCACAAGGTGAGAACTGACATTGATAGACTGCACTAAGTTGTCACTAAATAGACTGCGTTCTAAGTTGCGGCCGAAGGGAGCGCAAGTATTTTTACAGTTTTTATAGAATGATTTTAGCCAACAAAATTTCAAATCAAATATTTCTCCAGTAGAGACATAGAGTTTAGTTTTCTGCACATACTTATATCAACAGATCTTGAATATCTAACAAAGGTGTCCTGGAATTTTGTTGAAACTTTTTAAATAAAGATAAAATATTTTGACAAAATTCTAGGACACCCTTAACAGATATTCAAGATCTGTTTATATTAGCATGTGCAGAAAACTAAACTCTATGTTGCTACTGGAGAAATATTTGATTTATTTTGCCCCCCCCCCCAAAAAAGTGTAATGATATAAAAATTGTAAACTTACTCGCACCCCCTTCTGCCGCACCTTAAACTGCTTTAGGAATGAGGTCAGCGTCGCTGGAGCGAGGAGGGGATGTCTCGTCACATGCTCGACCAATCCGTGAAGGGTAGTTGTCATAGCAACCGTTGCACGTTGCCAGATTTCTTGACAGTCACTGAATATGCTTGCTTAGTAGTAACGCGCAAACTCCCGCTATTTGGCAACCATGTTCCCTAGCCTACCCACCACTCGGATACTAAAGCAGTTTAAATAGCAGTATTGGACCCCATTCGTATCACTGGGCTTACAGATGAGGACTTGGTGCGGGTGATGAACCACAAAGTTTAACTAATACCCCATCCGTTTTGCTGAAATAATAATAATAATAATAATATATTACTTAGAAATAGTAGGGCTCATTAAAAACAAAATCTGAAGTGTCAGTCTCTGATACTGTTTGTCTATCTTAGTAATGGTGTAATCTATATAAAATAAATAGCTTAGCTAGATACTGTTAATATATGTTTATAGAAAATATATTTATCAGTAGTTATAAATTATAATATTGTTTATTGTTTGAACCAAACTACATAAAGTTAATGGAATTTGGTATACCTTGTCCTATTACACTGGATATCATCTCTGAGGGGAACTGCATGGCTACTATTGGGATGCAGTGTTGTAATTCTCTCGTTTACATGTGGTCATTCTCCCTCAAATATAAGACAAGTTTTGCAACCCTGGTTAGTAAAGGTTGCCAGTAGCTCCTTCTTACCCCAGCACACCACCTTCAGACATAACCGAGAGCGAGGAGATTTGGCAACAATTAACTAAGATAGAGCGAAAATAAAGCTTTTCTTCATAAGACCTGGAGTTCCCTCAGCGATGATATTGTGTGTACCTAAATCTGTTATCCGAATATCTATAATAAGGGAGATAAAAACACAGCTTCAAGAAAGCGTGCCTGCATTTTCTTGGATTTAGAACATACCTTGCTTGGATTCGAATCTTATCAAACTCATCACCGGCAAACCAGACAGTATTAAACTGATGTAAATGAGCACGTGACCACGAGTAAGGTTATCGGCAGCTTAATTTAGTCACTAAGCAATGTGATTACATTTATATAATATTGTTTTGAAAGCACTCTATTATATGTTTCAGTCCTCAAGCCAACAAGTGAGTAAAATAGACCGTCTGAGGGGTAAACTGGCAGACATTCTGAACACAGAACGAGAGGATGTTGAGATGTTCAGTGTTCAGCTGCGACAGAAACATCCTCCAGTCACAGATGTACGGTTTACAGTCTATAAATCCCGGTATTACAAGCCTGTCCGACTGAACGGCTTGGTCCTCATGCACAGAGAAGAGGTATTTGGATCAAAAGATAAAAATAAAAACGATTCATTTAATCTGTTTTGCCTTATACAAGCTCCGAAACCTTTGGGCGATTCACCCGGAACTGAAACACTTATCAAGTGGAATCTTATATGAGCGTGGTAGGTGGGCAGGGCACTTCCGGCATCTTCTATAATACATTCCTATCTATCATGGACTAAGTTATGTTTTATATTAATCAAATGTCACTTTTTAATCATGAGTTAATTTTTTTTTAAATCAGTTTTCAGTCTCGAGTTAATCAGCCTGATTTTCAAAATACGCCTTTTATTTGAAAACTGTAAACTCATGTTTCCATAATAGTGGTGAAATAATAATAAAAAAAAATTGTATCTACATTCTCAGCCCGTTTAACTAATTATGAACTGATAATTCATAAGATAATCCATATAAATATATTATTAGATGCTTTTGATAGCTTTTTATTTTAATTTATTAGTAAATAATATATATATATACAGTGCTTAATTTTAGTAAAAGTGCACGTTAAATACCTAACTTTTTCTTAAGTCCTAGAAGTTAGTGAGGATGGATTAAGTACGGAGTTGTTTTTTGAGCTATATGCACAGTTTCATGCCAACCCCGTAAAGGAACAGCGTGATTATGTATGTATGTATGTATGTATTAATACATAAAATATATACATTTCATTTAAGAAAATAAATGTATATTTAAGCATTCCAACCATTTCAATATTATGTTTACTAATGCTCATAAGCTAAAAGATTATATAAATAGTGTTAGAACATGTAATCAAAAACTGCAAACATTTTCAAAGTGTCAAAGTGTCAACATTTCAGATCGAGACGTATGTCGGCATCAACATAACGATGGTAGGAATAGACGAGTGCCTTTATGAGAACCACAAGTGTGAGGGGAGTTGTACCAACACGATTAACATCAGTAACTCGCCGTACCTGGTGGACGGTAACACGACCTCTCTGGTGGGTGTGCGTGTGGACGTTATGGCCGAGTGTACTTGTGGAGCTCGTAACTTCACCAAGAGCGAGTCATGTCGGACCAGTCCCTGTTACAATGGAGGGAGATGTTCCGAGGGACGGTACGGCTCAAGGTATGTTACAATGGGGGGAGATTTTCCGAGGGACGGTACGGCTCAAGGTATGTTACAATGGTTAAGAGAGATCTCATATTTTTTTGGAGGGGCATAGAGTTAGTGTAATAATAGAGAGCTTGGAGAGCTTAGAAATGTGGAGAAGACTTGACAATATCAGGTGGACAGACAGGGGGACAAATGAACAAGTCCTAAGAGTAGTGGGTGAGAAGATCAGGTGGACAGACAGAGGGACAAATGAACAAGTCCTAAGAAGAGTGGGTGTGAAGATCAGGTGGACAGACAGGGGGACAAATGAACAAGTCCTAAGAAGAGTGGACGAGTCATGTCGGACCAGTCCCTGTTACAATGGAGGGAGATGTTCCGAGGGACGGTACGGCTCAAGGTATGTTACAATGGGGGGAGATTTTCCGAGGGACGGTACGGCTCAAGGTATGTTACAATGGTTAAGAGAGATCTCATATTTTTTTGGAGGGGCATAGAGTTAGTGTAATAATAGAGAGCTTGGAGAGCTTAGAAATGTGGAGAAGACTTGACAATATCAGGTGGACAGACAGGGGGACAAATGAACAAGTCCTAAGAGTAGTGGGTGAGAAGATCAGGTGGACAGACAGAGGGACAAATGAACAAGTCCTAAGAAGAGTGGGTGTGAAGATCAGGTGGACAGACAGGGGGACAAATGAACAAGTCCTAAGAAGAGTGGGTGAGAAGATCAGGGGGACAAATGAACAAGTCCTAAGAAAAGTGGGTGAGAAGAGAACCATTTTGTATGTGATTCTTCGGTACAAAGCAAACTGGATCAGACACATCCTTCGGAAAAACTGTCTTCCGTACGACGTGATAGAAGGAAAAGTTTAGGGAAAGGAGTTTAGGAAGAAGGAGGATTCAAATATTGGATGACTTGCAGGAAAGAAGAAAATTCTAGGATTTGAAGGAGGGGGCAGAGGATAGGGTGCATTGGAGGTCTAAATTCACTGACAAAAGGAATGGACCTGTCGTAAGACAGAACACCTAATAATATTAGGGGTGGTCCTTGAAATTACGTTAGGGTTTTGGGGGATGGTGGTCCAGTATTTCATTACATTTTCTTAAGAAAGGGAGTAGGAGGTATCAATATCCATTTTATGTATAAGATTTTGATCAATACATATGATAAGACAGTATCTAAAAAAAATCGTCAGAAAATACATATATGTAATACTAAAATTCACTTACATTTGCCACACTTATGTGTTACACCTAACTTTACTTCAAATAAAGTATTCTAAAATTTCATATCACTTGCTATGTTGCCAATTCTTATGTCTAAACATATACGTAGGTAGAATAATGGGATCAAAGATAATGAAAAGAAAAGCTTTAAATTATCTTAGCCACTATCTAAATATTTTTACTATAAATGAATAAGGTCTCACAGCCTTTCATTATATCGATGTTTTTTACAAGGTCTTAGATTTTAGTCTACGCTGCAAGTGAATTATCACTTCAACTATTCCAAACTCTTTATACGCAAATGCACTTCATATATTTAAAAAAACTCTCAATACCTACTAAATAAACTTATTACTATTATCTTCACTGTTAAACGCAATAAAATTACTATCTTATCACAATCAACTTGATATTACCGCCCACTTGTTTTTTGCCTGCCAAATTGTAGATTTGAGATTCAACTAAAATAGTTTCGATATCCTCGAAAAGAAAGCCAACTATTCTCCTCACCAAAACAGTTTTACTAGCTTAACGTAAGAAAACAAATCAACTTAAAATTCCTATTTATATTATTCTCATGCAAGCTGTTCAAAAGAATCCATCAACTTTTAATTCACCAAATCAATATTAGATAAGCACAAGGATGACACCTATCAGCAAAAGGGAGAACTATAGCAGCAGTAAACACCTCACTACCTTACCCCTAGAGCGTAGTTATATCCCTGGAAAGATACGTTTTCCCACAAAAATATATCTACGTAGCTTTAATTTAATCCGACACCTTAGCTCAGTCGGTAGCATGTCTGTTTATTGAGCTAAGGATCCAGTGTTTGATTCCCAGCATGATCAAAAAACGTATCATTGATTTATTTGAGAATAATATTAGCAAAAGTATGATGACACTAAAAACAATAATAGTGGAGCACTGAGTTTAATTTAATTTGTAGAAACATTACTAGTTAATAATTGCTCATAGATTTAGGCACAATTCAATAGTAAAAAGTGTAGATGATAGATAACTATCCATACATTCTACATTTTCCTTCAGGTAGGGCAACCAACATACGATGATAAAGTTGACAAAATTAATCCATAAATGAGATTATTTTTATTATTATTCATTTTGCGCTTGTCTCTATTTTTGAGTTACGTTATAATTAAAATTTTCTAGTTATTATATTATGTTTAAGTAAAAGTCATATGGCAAACCTATTTTCTGATGTATGCGGCTGTGATTCAGTTTGCGACCTCCACATCATTGGTAACAAATTATAACTCTAGTGTTGCTCCTAATAACGCTAATGAAGCAGAGTTCGTTTTCAGGTAAATGCTGTAATGGTCTCTACATCTGTTTTCATGTAGGGCCTGGCTACTTTCTAATATTGTTTTTGGGGTGGTTTTACTATTTATTTTAACTACCTAAACGAAACATTGTCTCTTGTTTATAATATTGTGCCCACATTTAAACTTTATCTAAAAATTCTGAACGTATTTAATTTTATATTATAAGTATATACAAGTTGTTTCGAAAATTTGCATACGGGAGTATAATTGACGAGGGAGTAACAGGCGATCAAAATTGTAAGTTAACGAAATGAGGTTAAGACTTACTATTACACACTAAGAAATGAGAGTTGCGGAGGAACTTTGTGTGAGAGGGGAGAGGCGGTGGAAAGGGTGTGGGGGTCAAGTAACAAACAAGTTCTCAGGTATTTTATTCTTTCCTCTCCCTAAATTTGATACTCCTAGGAGCTATATGTAGTGATCCTCATTCAGCAAATCTTAAAAATTGTTGGTTCTTCTATAAGCTATTTTAAGAAGTGCAAACCAGAATATTTGTTTTATAAATTAGATTCTTTACGATATATTTGAAATGGTCCCGAACCAGATTTTTTTTAAAATTTGAATACCCTTAAAGCCATTTAGAGTTATATGAGCCTGGAATTTTTTTTAAAAAAGTGGATTCCTCTATAAGTTATTTGAATTTTGATACAAGAACATCTTAAGTTTCATATAAAAAACCTCTGAAAATTTCTGGGGAGTCTACAAGGGGGTTAAGGTGACCTGGTGGTCTAGGGGGTAAGGTGTCAGACTTCTATGCTGGCGGCCGAGGTTCAACCCTCGGTCTCGGCACAGATTTATCTGATTACCAAACCCTTCCTTCACCTCTGACAAGACGTGTATTAATCACAACTTGTGAATGTGTGGAATGCCAGGCCTCCACCGTGGTTCGGATTCCACGTTAAACTGTAGGTCCTTCATTTCATCTCACAATCACCCTACCATTACACATTAGCGTAAGTGCGTATAACCCGAACGGGTAGTAAGACGTGGTGCTAATAATAATAATACAAGGGGGTTAAAACCCTCAATTCCCCTCCTTACGTCTATGCTATAAACAACCTGTATACGAAAAATGCTTCTAGTAAAGATGATAAAACTAGTTTACCACAACATATACATGCAATATTTTATTAATGATGGTAAATTATTTCTCGGTAAAATTTAAGAAACAAATTTAATTTAAATATAATCCAAGTGCTTCCTTGCTAATACCTCAATTTTAGCTGCTCCTGTCCAAGTGGATCTGACGGACCACGGTGTCAACAGACAACGAGAAGTTTCCGAGGCGACGGATGGGCATGGTACCCTCCCCTAGCCATGTGTGACAACTCACACCTCAGTCTCGAGTTCATCACGAGGAAAGAAGATGGGCTGCTGCTTTACAATGGACCGATCGTGTCGCCGGAGACTGAGGAAGTTATTGTATCAGGTACACAGGAGGAATGTAATTTAAACAGACTATATCTCAAATAATATAAACGAACAGTTTATACACATTATTATTATTTCTGTATTACGACAGGTCAATTTCTTTTGGCAGAAAACTTAGACCTCCTGTCCTCTGCCTCCTCTTCCGGCTCACAACATTTTCTTCTTTCCTTCAAGTCATCCAATATTTGAACCCTCCTACTTCCTAAGCTCCTCTTTCCCTCAACCATCCTTCTATGACAACCTGTAGAAGACAGTTCCTTCTAAGGATGTGTCCAGTTTGCTTTGTACCGAAGGATCACATCCAAAATGGTTCTCTTCTCACCCACTCTTCTTAGGACTTGCCCATTTGTCCCCCTGTCTGTCCACCTGATCTTCTCACCCACTCTTCTTAGGACTTGCCCATTTGTCCCCCTGTCTGTCCACCTGTCTTTACCAGCACCACATTTATATATATAATAAATAATGTACGGTTAATACATTCGGGCGTATCTTGGGCAACGATAGAATAGTACCCGCCAAACTTCCAACAAATTGATCTACGAATAATGCAGCTCGGAAACGCTGCTGTCTGGGCTAAATCAATCGTAGCCCAGTTTTTTTGGGGGACTAACCAGTACTAATCTACCGTTGCCCAAAGGATGCCCGAATGTTCTGATCATACATCCTTTTCGGGGAAGCTCTTTCCGTGTCCCGATGAGATGAGATGATGATAATAGTGAATATTACGTGGTGGAACAGTTAGTAATTCTTAAACCTAAATAAAATCTATCTTACCAAGCTCTGGTGACCGTTAGGATGATTATTTTGGACAAATACACATGGTGACAGCCAGGAATAACACCCGGGACCCCTAAGTTGGTAGACAGGTGTGCTGACCATTTTACAGTGGGGCCGGCTAGTTATTAGAGATGTATTTCTATTATGATAGATTTTACCAATCATATTGCAAGAAGTATTATTATTATTATTAGCACCGCGTCTTACTACCCGTTCGGGATATACACACTTACACTAATGTGTAATGGTAGAGTGATTGTGAGATGAAATGGAGCACCTACAGTTTAACGTGGGGATCCGAACCACGATGGAGGCCTGGCATGCCACACATTCACAAGTTATGATTAATACACGTCTTGTCAGAAGTGAAGGAAGGGTTTGGTAATCAGATAAATCTGTGCCGGGACCGAGGATTGAACCCCGGTCCCCCAGCACAGAAGTCAGACATCCTACCCCTAGACCACCAGGTCACCAAGAAGTAATATGGAAATATTATAGAAAAATCTATGAAATGAACAAATTTCACACACCACTGCTGTCATTATTATAATGTTACGTTTTTAACATAATGTAAGAAGAAATGAGCACTAGGATAGTATCTAATGTAGCGAATTCTGCGGCCAGTAAACTTTGTGAAGTGAAATGAAATGAAATCGTAATCGGAAGATACTTTTTTTGTATTTGTTGTATTCAAGAAAAAGGTGTGACAGGATAGAATGGGTTCATCTGCTTTTACAGAAAAGAGCGTAACTTGGAGCCTTTTCTTATCAGTACAATCATTTGAGAAGTAAAGATGATAAGTGTTTTTTTCCCCGCATGTCTGTATTATCGTTTGATGCAATCTTAAAAAAGAGCTACATTACCATCTTCTTTAAAAAGTGATATGAAAATTTAAACGGAGCGCGGGAAGAAAGAGTCCGCTGCGGATGAAGACCTGGATAGTAAACAAATCAGTTGTTGGGTGTGCTTGGAGGTGGAACCACGCCAAACTATGAACAAGGGTGGGTGACGTTTGGGCACACGTCTACCTTTCGGAAAGGACTCATTCAAACTACCAGCCTTTAGTTTGGGTGGGCCCGCTCATAGCGACGGAGGTGGATAAGACCCGCTATGAGGGGAAGAGGAAAAATCAAGGCTCTCTTTTATAAGGTTTGAGTGAGTACTTTTCTCCCGTAATCCCAAAATATAGCTATAGATACGTGACTTGCCACATTACTACCGAGTTTTTCTCGCTAATCCACCTCATCTCAACTAAATTGAATCCTAAAAAAATGTGTCTAAGGGTTTAAATCATTACACGATTTAAATGTAGAAGTAGCGGTCAAGTACTCTTGTCTGTGCGTAAAGAATTAAATAAGTATGAAAAAGTATAGAAACTACGTAATTTCCATTTTTTTTTAACTTGAGGCCACATAGTAACAAAAATAAACAGAAAGAACATAAAACATTATTCTTTTATTTTTAAAGTGCATCGAGTGTTGTTGGGATAATATATTTATAAGTTTGTGTTTCTAGATTTTATCTCCGTGGAGTTAGATAAAGGAGAGCCAAGACTACTTATCGACTTTGGATCTGGCACTTTAGAGCTCAGAGTTAAAACAAAGAAGAGCTTGGATGATGGAGCGTGGCATCGAATTGACGTTTACTGGGATACAGAGGTAAGCCTAAATATATTTATTTCAAGTTAAAGGTAAATCGGAATAGTTTGCAAGTGAAAAGTATCTTTAAACTGATGAACGGGCATATGGATGATCGGTATATTATTTTCTTGAGATAGATGCAATGAAGTTTAGTAATATAGGCATCAACGCCATTGAATGATTTATTCCTAGAACGTGAGACTAGTGGTGGACCTGTGCAAGTCAGCAGATGTAGAGGAACCTGAAGACGGTTCTCCTCTCAAGTTCGACGACACCAGCTGTCAGGTCCGTGGGACCATGCCTCCGTTCAACGAGTACCTCAACGTGAACACCCCTCTACAAATTGGAGGTGTTCATTTGGAGCAGTTTGATCCTAATATGTACCACTGGCAGTTCATTCCCGTGGGCAAAGGGTTCGATGGATGTATTAAAAACGTCTTCCATAACAGTAAGGTGTGTAGAGATACATTAATATTGTGTAGCTTGCGTCTTTAGGTAATTTAGAGCATGTAAGGATGAAGTAAGCTTGAGAAATAATTCTGCCAATGGGGTCTGAACCAGCAGTTACGCACTCTTACCAGGTCACAGTTTATAAAACAGAGATTGTTTTGCCAATTAGCATAATATAGAGTATTGGCAAAACCAGTAACTTAAGGGAAACACTCCTCTTTTTATGATATATAGGAGCAAGTTTTTAGAACTTTTAATGAGAGGGGGCTGGGGGAGGATGCCAGTTAATAAGGGGCTACCTAAAAGTGCTTTAAATACTCAGCTACCGAGTTACAGCAGCATGTGGGGAGAATATCCTACAACTTGAACACCCATTCGGCAAAAAAGAGAATGCCCCAAACCATCTTGAAAGTCTGAGTTGGACAACAGTTGCACAACGCCAGGCTACCTTGTGTCTAACACCAGTTAAGCCTGTAACACCAAAGATAGGTCATGGCGTGGAACTGTTAAGTAGGGACATTTATAGAATGAGGACCTTTCTCTAAACTCTTTTGACTAGTTCTAAATCTACATCACACTAAACACTAGTGGTATTTTTAGTTGAAAAGTAAAGTAGTCATGTGCGAAATAAAGAACAAGTAATCTCTAACTGCTATTGTTTAAAAAGATAAGATATTTAATGTTACTTTTTATTGAAGTAATTTATGTTTGCTAAATATATTCCAGCTGTACGACCTGGGCGCACCAGGCCTGTCTCGAGCCAGCGTGGCGGGATGTCCTCAGACAGAACAAGTGTGTAACACTCACGAGTCCACATTCAGGTGTTGGGAGCACGGCACGTGTGTGGGGAGCTTCTCAGAGCCTCGCTGTGAGTGTAATCCTGGCTGGACGGGACCCAGTTGTCTCTCTCAGACTGTACCCACCACCTTCAACACCCAGAGCTACGTCAAGTATGCTCTGTCCTTTGAACCCGACCATTTCTCCACCCAGCTGCAGCTGAGGTTCCGGACGAGAGAGAAAGATGGAGAGTTGTTCAGAGTCAGCGATCAGCACAACCGGGAGTATGGGATACTAGAGGTGGGTGTCATGTGTGGTAGCTTACTAGGGAACTATTCGGGATAAATAAGCAGCACAAATATCTTTATACATAAAATTGTTTGGATCCCATTTCTGAATAAGCTATTTTAAAATATAACTTTATTCTTGTACTCAAATAATTAAATTAAATAATGTTGTAACCAAGGTGTATTATATCGTCGCATATTTCACATGCATAAGACTTTATTTGGTAAATTCAGTTTAAAATGTAACAAACTAATTTAAATAATTTCCTCCGTTAAAAACAATAGCTTTAAATTAATAATTATGATTTATTATATATGTAAAGCTGCCTGATTATTTTCTAGATTAAAGAAAGCCATCTTCATTTTCGGTACAATCTCAACAGTTTACGTATAGATGAAAAAGACGTTTCTCTATATGGAATCACTGTGGATGATGGGCGGTGGCACACGGCTAAGGTACACACACATGTAAATAGTAGTGTACAGTACATAGTATCTCCTATAAATGTTTAATTTATTAAATCTAGTATCTACAATAGTGTCCAGTTAGTGAGCAGCATGTTAGCTGTCACGAGGAGAAATAATATTAGGAATGAAGCTATATGAGAGAGAGTAGGAGTACATGAGATATTGGAGCGATGAGAGAAACAGATAACATAAAGCAAGTGATAGGAGAAGATTAGAAGCAATGAATGGTGGAAGGATAGAGGAAGATTGAGGCATTTCACTAAATTGACTCGGTCATAAGCTGGAAACAGTTGTTGTTGTTGATGACGATGAAGACCATTGTCCGTGTGGTCTTACGTGTTAGATAAACTTTGTCATCATTGACGTGGAGGTGTACAGGAGGGATAATAACGTGATTGTAATAATTTCCATTTGCACGTGGGGTGAATTTAATGATTTAATCAATATACAAGCACTCACATCCCATCCTCAAGCGGGTGCTTTCTCATAAGATACAGTCCTAATCACTATCACTTAGAATAACTTGTTAATAATCACTGCACAGGTAACATTAATTATTTTAGCAATTAGGAATTTTAGGCAATTTATTTATGTAAATTTCAAATGAATTCCTTTGTATCTTTTCTTCTCAAGTCCATTAAGTTGGTCGATTGGATTTATATCCATCCGGTAATGGCAAAGCACTCACCTCTTCGGCTGGTTAATGCTGCCTGCACCATCTGGTGGAAATACCGTGCACTTGGGAATTTCATAAAGTGTGGTAGTTCCCCGTTGCCTTCCGGGTTGAATTACTACGCGCTAGCTTGGAAAGGGCTTACTTACCAATCTTGGCGGGAAGGGTATTGGCACATAACTTCCAGGGTTCTTTTACAAGCCACAGTCTAGATGAAACCGACGGCTTTACTTCCCATCCGATGGAAGTTGTGCTACGAATGTTTATCACTCAAAGAAAAACGATTCGACCTCAGCTGGGTTTGAACCCAAGGACATTGTGTCTTGAGGCTATTTTACCACAAAACCACCAAGGTCGACTAAGTAAATGTATATTTACTAAATAGTAAGGTAGTTCAATATTAATTTAAAAAGCGTTGCCTTATATATATATATATAATGTTATCCTTGTTGACGGCTTCATCCTCACTTAATGTTTGAAGGTGTCCCGGTACGGATCAGCAGTGACCTTGCAACTGGATGGCGGGGAAGGTCGGAGGTACAACGAAACGTTCCTGTTTGAAGGTCACCAGTGGCTGGTCGTGGATAAACAGGAGGGTGTCTTCGCAGGGGGGAAGGCCGAATACACGGGCGTGAAGACATTTGAAGTATATGAAGACTACCAAAAAGGTTTGTGTTTGAATGGTACTAAAATATTTTTCAAAGTTAGTTTTAGTAAATACCTTTTTTTTTTAATTCCAAAAGATACAGTTAAAACTCGCACCAGTAGATACGCGGAAAAGAATGTGTAATTTCGTCTAGTCTGCTTTGATGGTGTCATTGAAGTCATAGTTTGAATTTAAGCCGGGTGTATTAAGGTGTTTCTTCACTAAATGGTTTCTCACTCTTTTTCAACAAAACACGCAGATACGTTTCTTCTAAAGTCTACCTTACTCTTCCCTACCTCATAATAAATACACAGATAACATTAGCGGGCTATAAGACATGCGGTGAACAAACAAATAAAATTCAAGTAAGCTGCTGGTTTTATACCATAAATAAAATTATTATTCTTTGGAGGATAGTTTAATTTTCAAACTTGTTTAAGTATAACAAGAGCCTTGTATTTAAAACGTTAAGATAACGATTGGAGACATTTAATAAAAACTTTTTTTTTGTAATCTAGTTCAACAAAATCATTATAAAACTATTGTGGCGAATCAAATAAAAGAAGTTATTTGAAAGAGTTAAAAGCTTTAAAGAAAGTTTTTATGAACTGAACATTATTTTAAATAAAAAATGGATATATTTTAATCTAATTTAATAAAATATTCATAATGCTTACCTAAAACAGTGTTCTTAATCAAAGCAGTCTAGACAGTTTTAGATTATAAATATAGAACTATATTTGAATACATTTGTAGGCCATCAACTCTTATTAGAATATATAAATAAATACAAAGGTAGCTTGGCGGAATTTTTCCCTAGTCTATATTTAGTGTTTATAACCTGTGTTCTGGGCAGTACAGGCTGATTCATATAAAACTGACGTCTTTCATAGGGTCTTTATTTTAACACGAATGGTGCAAGTAACAATATAGTGAGTCTTATATATGTACAGCAGGGGCCTATCTGTGGGAGATTATCCTACTTTCACATTAAATGGTAATAATATATATATATTCTCCCTCCGTCTCAAGGCACAACCAAACACACCGTTCCAAATCCCTGACCGCTTGTTTGGGTATAGTGTTATAAATATATTCTATTTCTCGTGTAATGTTCTTCTTCAAATCGTAAAATGTCAGAGGGCATGTAGCTTACACACTTTCCTTCAGATAATCCCACAGAAAAACAAAGTCTGTCTCGATGGCAACAGGTTCCTGGAGATGATACTGTCTTCAACGAAACTTTGGATCAGCGCCATGGACTTATATGTTGACCTATGACAAAGTGTCACCATCCTGTTGAAAGAACCCTGACGCGGCTCAATATCACCCACTTGCTCAATTAATTCCATGAACATGCGCGAGAAGTGTGCGCTGTCTACACTGGGTATAGATGCATCATGAATGTTGTGTGTGTGATATGTGTGTTCGTGTAGCCACTTATGTGCATTGCATATTCGCAACGATGATAACGAAGACTAAGACACTAGCGGCGAAAAATGTGGCAAATACAAATAAATGAAACTCCTAGAGCTTCCACATAGCTTAAAAGCAAAATATAGCACTACGCTGTATTCAAATGAAAGGCATTCATTCTAAATGAATCACTATTTATTTATAAAAAAGAATGTTTTAGACTTCCTGTTAAGATTATAAAAAAAAAAACATTAAATTTCGCAGGCTGTCTGGATGACATCAGATTGGACGGCAAACACCTCCCCCTTCCCCCTGCGATGAACGGCACCCAGTGGGGACAAGCGACGATGGCTCGCAACTTGCAAAGGAACTGCCCCTCCAACAAACCTTGCATGAACGTCATCTGCCCAGAACCTTTTGAATGCGTGGATTCTTGGAACGATTATGAGTGCTCGTAAGTATTTTCTCCACAACTAAGGATTATAACCAAATATTGGGGTAATTCACAGATAACTCCCATTATGAACGATTATTTTTTAGAAATACTAGTGATCCTTCAATTATTTACACTCTTTAGATAATTATTTTTTTATTTCCATTACACGTTATTGTGTATAATATTGTAACACTTATAATAAATACAGGACTAAAAGAAATATTTATAAAATATAATAATTACTCTCTCATGCCCATCCAATATTTTTTTTATTAATCGATGTCTTATTATTTATATTGATTTAGTTAATTTAATCAACCAACCTAATTAATGATCACGACTTGAAGAAAATATGTAATTGAACTTCCACCTAGTTTGTTTCTAAGTTTGAGTTTCATGGCGAGTGAGAAGGTCGAGTAGTTAGGGGAGTTTATAATGAAATCTGTGTACAAACTTCTTACACGCAACACGTGGAGTCCATGTCAAGTCGATAGATAAATTATGTATAATGTAATAGTATATTGTTATAAGAATGGTATTGAGTCATATCTATACTTCTATACTAATATTATAAAGAGGAAAGGTATAGGGGTAAGGTGTCAGACTTCTGTGCTGGCGGCCGGGGTTCAATCCTCGGTCCCGGCACAGATGTATCAGATTACCAAACCCTTCCTTCACCTCTGACAAGACATCTTGTGAATGTGAGGAATGCCAGGTCACCACCGTGGTTCGGATTCCACGTTAAACTGTAGGTCCTTCATTTCATCTCACAATCACCCTACCATTACACATTAGCGTAAGTGCGTATAACCCGAATGGGTAGTAAGACGCGGTGCTAATAATAATAATATAAAGAGGAAAGATTTGATTTTTTGTTTTTTTTGTTTGTAATGGATAAACTCAAAAACTACTGGACCTATTTTAAAAATTCTTTCACCAATATAAAGCTACATTATCAGCGAGTAGCATAGGCTATATTTTATTTTGAAAATTTAATTTATTCCTCATAAAAATGTCAATATTATATTATATAGTCGTTGGAAAAAAAAAGTTGTTGAAGGGAAAGTGTGGTTGGTGAAGGGGGCGGTGGGGTAGGGGTGAGGAAATAGGAATGAGATGAAAATAGGAGGGAGGGGGCTATACAGTGATGGTAGGACTGTATTTACAAAAATATATATGTATAAAAAGTTTTGTTTTTATATTGACATGAAGGATGATTTGAAGTTTTGTTTTACAGGATTCTTTACAATATTTTTACGGGGAAGGGAGATAACATTCAATCAAGACGTTACTAAAGTGTGTTTGTTTATTAATCAAAACCTGTTCCTGAAGTGATATAAAGTCAAACTATAGTTATGATTGCACTAAAAGCAGTATGACGAAGTTGGAGGGTGTAGCGGCTAAGGGCTGTCAGCGAAGGGCTATAGCAGTCACCGCACATTCGGCATTCACATACCTATTGGTGACAAGACACGCCTTTGATATTCGATTAGTAGCAAAAGGCGATTCCTTAGATATTAAAATATATATTTTTAATAATTTAGATTAATTTATAAATAATCCTCATCAGCGGGTATGTTCGCTAGAGTTTTAACATTTTTTGGTCTTGCTAAACCACCGACAGGGTTGTTGGGGCTCTTATTTACTGCGGGGTGTATTGAGGATTTTTTTCTCAAATTGTTCCCCTTCTATCTCTATGCAAACGCGGATACATTCCTTCTAAATTATTCCTTACTCATCCTATTCCCTTAGAGTAACAAAGTGGCTTGCTCAGAGGAGTTGTAGGACAAACAAAAGAGTTTAATTTACTACTTCCAGAAATACCTGAGGGTCACTCACTCTTGATCATTATTTATAAAAAAATATTGAGGAACAATAGTTGGTAGCCATTTTGTTTTCGAGTCATGTGCGACGAAATTTCCCGCAGCTGTGGTGAGGGACAGTCCGTGTCCGCCGACGGGAAGGGCTGCACGGATAAGAACGAATGTTTGGATCAACCGTGTCTGAATGGAGGCACCTGCATCAACCAGGACCCACGACATCGTTACCGTTGTATCTGTCCAGGAGGTTTCTGGGGGGACAACTGTGAGTTAGTGCAACAAGGACAGACCTTGAAACTCGGTGTGGGAGCATTGGCGGCCATCTTGACTTGCCTCCTTACGATTCTCAGTAAGTTTAAAAAGGGGACTTGTACCGAGATATTTTTTTAAATATGAACGAGCATTTTGTATTGTATTAGAATTTTACCTTAACCATTAATAAGCAAAATACATTTATATAAATACATAATAATGCTGTGTCCATTTCTAAAATATAATGCAAAACGGTAAGCCAATGAAACTCTTTTATTACTTTGAAGTGAGTATGTATGCGGCTTAAATTATTTCTAAGTGCTCTGCTACCAAGTGTATCATGTTCGTTACAGTCATTGTACTGGTGTTTGTGTTGTACAACCGACGTCGCGAGCCTCACGCCAAACATACCCCTCCTCATGACGACGTCCGTGAGAACATCATCAACTACGCTGACGAGGGCGGAGGGGAGGACGACATGACAGCCTTCGACATAAAAACCTCTACAGATACCTGTGGAAACGACTGACACGGACATTCCTAATAATTCGCAAAGTAAGATCCAAATTTATAACTTAATGGTGCAATATATGATAACGAAATTGTACTCGATTTGTTTGTCCTGCTATGCCAAAGGAAATCTGTACAAAATATAAAACATAAACTTATTTAAACTAGAGAACTGTTATTGTTTCTAAAACTTGAAAGCACATACATATCAGCTTAAGTCGTTATGGCTCTCAGTAGACAATCGCAATCGTCTACAACAAACTGTACGAACAGGAGGCGAGAATAATTTTGGATGGGGTAAGTAATAAGGGTACTAACGCTTTAAGTTAAAGGTCCATAGCCTTCATATTCCTCCCATGCCCAATTATAATTTTTAACATAAAATTATTTTAAACAAAAAATATATTGGTTTGATTGTCTTGTACAATATGAATATGTTTATGCAAAACACCCCCTAGTCAAGCAGACATTTTATCTGGACACTATGGTAGTTTATTACAAATATATCGATAGCTGTTGAATCTAGTAGCATCTTGAGGGATGTTGATAAATAAGGCTTTACGAGGTATTACTTGCAATTTGTTATAACCCATTCAATATCACGTTTTTCATGTAAAAAAAAAAGACAGCCACTATAAATTCACACATTAGTTTATATTATTATTATTATTATTACTATCATCACCGCGTCTTACTACTCGTTCGGGTTGTACGCACTCACGCTAATGTGTAATGGTAGGGTGATTTTGAGATGAAATGGAGGACCTACAGTTTAACGTGGGATCCGAACAACGGTGGAGGCCTGGCATTCCACACATTCACAAGTTGTGATTAAATACAAGTCTTGTTAGAGGTGAAGGAAGTGTTTGGTAATCAGATAAATATGTGCCGGGACCGAGGATCGAACCCCAGACCCCAGCACAGAAGTCCGATACCTTACCCCCAGACCGCCATATTACCGACTATTAGTTTATAGTTTGTATTGTTTTACTTCTAAAATGTCTAAGGAGCGAGAGGTGCATGGGTACAGTCGTAGCGAGGTATACTTCATCTGAGACCTATTTCATAAAACTGCGAGTCTATAACTTACCAGATTGAGGTTGAGTGGTTTTTAGGCTTTGTGTGCCAGTACCCACATCCATGGCTCACAAAGCCTAGAAAATCAATCAACCTAAATAATCGTTAATTTCAACTCAGGGGATACACTAACACCACCTACCATCCACAGAGTAATAAAGGAGCACTAAGAGAATTTCAACTCCACCATTTAAGTTTTTATCCTTCCCAATAAAGTTGGCATCACTGAAGACAACATCCTGTCTACTTCTACTTCTACTTCTACTTCTACTTCTACTTCTACTTCTACTTCTACTTCTACTTCTACTTCTACTTCTACTTCTACTTCTACTTCTACTTCTACTTCTACTTCTACTTCTACTTCTACTTCTACTTCTACTTCTACTTCTACTTCTACTTCTACTTCTACTTCTACTTCTACTTCTACTTCTACTTCTACTTCTACTTCTACTTCTACTTCTACTTCTACTTCTACTTCTACTTCTACTTCTACTTCTACTTCTACTTCTACTTCTACTTCTACTTCTACTTCTACTTCTACTTCTACTTCTACTTCTACTTCTACTTCTACTTCTACTTCTACTTCTACTTCTACTTCTACTTCTACTTCTACTTCTACTTCTACTTCTACTTCTACTTCTACTTCTACTTCTACTTCTACTTCTACTTCTACTTCTACTTCTACTTCTACTTCTACTTCTACTTCTACTTCTACTTCTACTTCTACTTCTACTTCTACTTCTACTTCTACTTCTACTTCTACTTCTACTTCTACTTCTACTTCTACTTCTACTTCTACTTCTACTTCTACTTCTACTTCTACTTCTACTTCTACTTCTACTTCTACTTCTACTTCTACTTCTACTTCTACTTCTACTTCTACTTCTACTTCTACTTCTACTTCTACTTCTACTTCTACTTCTACTTCTACTTCTACTTCTACTTCTACTTCTACTTCTACTTCTACTTCTACTTCTACTTCTACTTCTACTTCTACTTCTACTTCTACTTCTACTTCTACTTCTACTTCTACTTCTACTTCTACTTCTACTTCTACTTCTACTTCTACTTCTACTTCTACTTCTACTTCTACTTCTACTTCTACTTCTACTTCTACTTCTACTTCTACTTCTACTTCTACTTCTACTTCTACTTCTACTTCTACTTCTACTTCTACTTCTACTTCTACTTCTACTTCTACTTCTACTTCTACTTCTACTTCTACTTCTACTTCTACTTCTACTTCTACTTCTACTTCTACTTCTACTTCTACTTCTACTTCTACTTCTACTTCTACTTCTACTTCTACTTCTACTTCTACTTCTACTTCTACTTCTACTTCTACTTCTACTTCTACTTCTACTTCTACTACTACCTGAGGAAGATGCATAGAAATATTGAAACATGTGTTAATATATGCTAGTTTTTTACCTTTTTTTTGTGATCTATTATTTTCCTACTATTCTATCATTTTATTTATTAAAAATGGTTTTTGCCCTATGCACTTTATTTCATATGTATGTATAGTTATGGTTTTTAAAAAAGTAGTTGTCATTCGTAAATTGTAATCTTGAAGCTTTATTAAATAGGTCCCCTATTAACATTCCTCGAGTCGCCATTAATAAGCATGTCTACATGTAACGCGAACTTTGCCATGTATTAAAACACGTATCAACTAATTCTTTATTGTTACAGACCCACGTCAGTTATCGGAGAATACAAATCAAGTGTCCGCGGAAGAACAAAAAGAGAAAGCTGACAATGATATCGATGCTCCTCCGTTTGATGAACTTAGAAACTTTACTTATGAAGGAGGTGGCAGCACTGCTGGTTCATTGTCCTCGTTGACTTCAGGTTAATACATTTTTATATCAGCTGTGACAAAAGTAGACTGACTCGTGCCGGGTTGACAGGCGGTCGAAATTTCAGGATAATTTAGACTCACCGGCGATAAAATCCAAACCTGGTTTAATGGTTGTTGCTTTCACCCCTAAATAAACTCCTACTCACTTTACATGCAAATGTAGATATATATATATACTTTATTTAAGTTATGCATACCCCAGCACTAACACACTAACATAATAAATATGTTATCACCCACTTTAATGGTCGTGTGGTCTAACGCGCTATTCTTGCAGTAGACTTGAGCTGGTGTTCATACATCACTATCACTTCTCACTAAAAATAACCGAGCAGGTGTTCATACATCACTATCACTTCTCACTAAAAATAACCGAGTAGGTGTTCATACATCACTATCACTTCTCACTAAAAATAACCGAGCAGGTGTTCATACATCACTATCACTTCTCACTAAAAATAACCGAGTAGGTGTTCATACATCACTATTATTTCTCACTAAAAATAACTGAGCAGGGGACCAGACTTCACTAAGGGTATCGATTTACCACTCATACTTTAATACAATTGTCTAACATAATAACTAGTTAACTCACTTTCTAATAATTTTATTATTATTTTGGTTATTTAGAATTTGAAATTGCCCATTTTGTGTTTGAAAACTTATTTCAAATCAATTTTGAAATTGTGCCTTCAATTAGCTAAGGCCATCTCCATCTTTTTTTTTAAATCTCCGATTTAGATAATATATTTTAAATTTAAATAAACGTAAAAATTTATATTTATCAAACAATATAATAATTAAATTTCTATTCAAATAAATATTTTTATTTTCTCGCTATCTTACAGGAAAAGCAAGTATTGTGATCGTCAAAAGAATTGAACGAGATTTTGATGAATTTCGACGTTTCATGACCCCCCGAATAAAAAAAATTGTTTTTTTTTATTTCCGTCCATCTGTCTGTCTGTCTATACCTCTGAGTAGAGCCTAAACTATTTTACCGATCAAAATAAAACTTGGTGTCTTGAATTTTCATAGGGTTGCCCCCAAGGATTTTTGGAAATGAATATCCTACCCTTAAATTAAGGGTAGTTTACTGCGGGGCAAAAAGAGAAAGATAGATTTTCTCAAAATCGGCTTTAACGATTTTATATAATTTCCTTTCTTAACATTTATCAATATTGTAAATAAAATTTTTACCCTCAATATTTTGGCAAAATGATTTTAAGGGCTCCAATCTGTTGCGTAAATTCCCATTTTTTAACATATCTCAGAAACTATTTGAGATATAAAATTATTTTTCATTGAAAATATGTTGTTCTATTTATAATAGAAATATTTTATTAGAAACATATTTTTATAAAACCAATCATTTTCAAGCTAAACGCAAATATAAATATTTTTTAACTTATCGAAAACTAAAGATAAAGTATTTCGACCGTAAAAGAAAATCTAAGCTGAAATGTTGATGGATGTCGACGTTTCATGACCCCCCAAATCATAAAAAGTTGTTTTTGTAATTCCGTATGTCTGTGTGTCTTTCTATCCATAACATTAAGAGTAGTTTAAGAAAGGGCTAAAAGAGAAACTATCGATTTTCTCAAAATCGGCTCATACGATTTTGATTAAAATTCGTATCTTTGCGTTGATTAAGATTATAAATAAAATTGATATTTTAAATTTTCGATGAAAATTCCTTATCTCCGTAAATATTTGAGATATTAATTAGCTTAACATTGAACAATTGTAGTACTATTAAAAATACAAAATTTTATTTGAAATGTATTTTAATAAAACCAATAGTTTCTGAGATATTGGAAAATATGTAAATACAATTTGGTGAGCTTTAGTTGTAAAGAGATACTACTCAAGTTTTAATTCAATAATTCTCTAATGCCATAAAGGAAGTAAAAATTATTAAAGATCTCGAAAATGTTGTTCTTTTCCCTTTAACCTCTTAGGGGAATGTTTGTTCAGAAATGATATATCCCTATTATTTTAGACTCAATAATTTATATTCGCCATTTTATTGGTCTAAATTTATAAATTAAGAATTAAATAACAATGCGATAGCCATAAGATGTGCAACCCGCTATAAAATGTCGAAAATTTGAATAGGAAGTCGAAATTTTAATATTAAGTGTTGACCCATGTGGACTAAATTTCAATAATTTTTTTATTTGTACAAATATACAAATGAGGACATTAATTCTTTAAAAATTTAAGTAAATAATTCAAAACTGGGTGTCAAAAAATGTTTTACGAAATTATACTCAAACTTATGTTTGGGTTTGCTAGTGTATATTATTTCGTTTCAAATACATTAAGAGTATTGAGTAAATTTAAACAATAGAGCGGAGGTTCGTATCATTTATTTTACTAATTATTTATACGGTTGACTTATCTAAGTAGTATATTGGATTATTTTTAATATATTATCTAATAATATAATAATATAATATTTAGCACCGCGTCTTACTACCCGTTCGGGTTATACGCTTTAAGTACAAATTACGCAAATGGATTAGGAATTGGGAAGGTTGAATTAGAGGAAGTGAACCCGAATTTGCGTGGAGGGAGAGTGGAAAACCATTTAGTAAAAACCACCCCCAGTTCACCCGACCGAGATTCGAACCTCGATCTCCCCATCCTCAGCAGTCGAGCTTAAAACGACAAGCGCGTTAGCCAACTACGCCACCGAGGCGGGTTATAATCTAATAGAAATTTAATTAAACGTACTTCGTGAAGCTAAATACTTTATTGATCATATTTATATATATTGGTATTGTATTTTAGGAACTGACGACAGTGATCAAGATTATGAGTACCTGGAAAGGTGGGGTCCTCGGTTCGATAAGCTGGCGAGCCTCTACGGACAAGAAGACAACGTTAGCGAAGAAGACAACAAGAAAATACAATAATCGTTTGTGTACTCAAAATAAATACTCGTTCAAATTCTAAAACAATATTTACTCCAGGAAGGGGAAGTATTTTCATCACCTAACCCTATGTTTTATGACGGATGTTGAGTCACTTGGAGCTGATACACATGTACCTGACTGCTTTTCCCGAGAGCCGAGTTATTAATGTGGGGATGTAGGGGACGCGAGAAAAGGTCAGTGTTTTTGAAGTTTTTATAGCAAAACCTTTTCTTTTATCAAAATATTGTTACAATACAAACATAGAGTTAAATTTTCTTCACAGGATGATATCAACAGTTGTTGAATATCTATTAAGGGTGTGCTGGAGTTTAACTGAAACTTTTTCAGGTCATTTAAAAAAGTTTTTCATATAATGTTAATATGATCATGACAGATATCTAACAACTGTTGACATCCCCATGTGAAGAAAACTTTATTCTGTGTTTGTACCGAAGCAATATTTTATTTATTTTGACCCCCCCCCCCCCCANAGAGAAAGATTTTTGACCCCCCCCCCCCCAAAAAAAAAGAGTAAAACACTGGTCTTTTATAACTCTCCCTACATTCCCTCCTTAAGTATACAAATATTGTGGTTAGAGAGATTTATTAAAACCTAATTCTCTAACCTTCATGAGAGTATGAAATTCTCATGGCATGAGATTTAATCATATAAAGTTAAAGTACTAGTACTTGTTTCATAAAGCGTTGAATATATGAAAGGATGCACTTAAGTTATGGACCTCCAATAAACAATGTGTTATTGAATTTTAAATTAATAATTCACATTGCTTTAGTTTTACCAAATATATTGTTTTATAAAATTATTAAAATGTTTGAATTTTTCATTACCTGTCGTAAAAGACAGTCACATGACAGTATTTTTGTATACGTGGAATTTAATATGACAAATGTATGAGTAAATTTTATTGATTTCCAAAAGAATTTGTCTTACCTTAAAGACAATATTATTATGAGCTTACACTGTTATCTCTAAAAGGGTTTTGTTTGTAATTTGTTGATTTTAGATGTATTAACCTTTTTTTTTTACCAATAAGGCCGTAACTATTTTTTTATATATAAAATAATTTTTAAAACACATTAACATATATGCTTTGTTTTGTGCGAATCAAAGCAATTTGCGGTATGAAATGTTTGATCTTAGGCTACTGTTAAGATAAATTTAACCAAAGTAATAAAACAAGAACATTTAAATCTGTTGTTAATTGTAAAGTTTTTTATGTATACTTTTTATAGTAAATAAATGGTATTAGGTTTGGTTATTTTAAGTTTTCTTAAGTATACTCCGGTTTACCCATTTTATTAGTATGTAGTTGACATAAAATAGCCTTCAAGAAATTAAAGAACTATAAATATCCAGGTTTGTAATCAATTCTAGCAGAGCTAATCAAGGGAGGTGGTGAAAAAGTACTTATATTAATTCATAAACTGTTTTATTCTATATGAAACCATATGTTACCACCATAATAGAGGAAAGATATTATACCTATTTTAAAAAGGAAACTAAATCATCTCTACTATCAACAGACTATAAAATTGTATTCAATGTAATTTCAATTATATCGAAGCCAAGTGATGAGAAATTTATTGGGGATTATAAAAAAAAGTGACAATATTAGATGACGGTTAACCATTAATAAATAGATTTTTAAAACGCCTAGGATTCAGTTAAAAGAAACCAATTATATACAATTTTAGCTAAGTTTGGGATACCAAAAACAAAACTTTTCAAGCAAATTGGGTGATCTTGTGGTCTAGGGGTAAGGTGTCAGATTTCTGTTCTGAGGGTCTGGGGTTCAATCCTCGGTCCCGGCACAGATTTATCTGATTACCAAACCCTTCCTTCACCTCTGACAAGACTTTCATTAATCACAACTTGTGAATGTGTGGAATCCCAGGCCTCCACCATGGTTCGGATCCCACGTTAAACTGTAGGTCCTCCGTTTCATCTCACAATCACCCTACCATTACACATTAGCGTAAGTGCTTATAACCCGAACGGGTAGTAAGAGGCGGTGCTAATAATAATAATTCAAGCTAATCGAGGTATGTTTGACTGATAAGCGTGAAAGGGTACTGTTTGGATGTCACTTTTCAGATACTTTTGGGAATAAATAATGGTTTGAAACAAGGACATGCATTTTCCCTGTTATTTTATAATCTGCAACATGTAAAGATTTGTCTATTATCCAACAACTACCCAACTGTGGGTCGGTAAAGGACCTCATCCACAAATAGCCCGACGTTATAAATCGTCATAAGCATATCTGTTTCAAAGACGACACTGAAAACACCAACCTTCGATCCTCGGCCAGGTCATAAACCTATAAATATGTATATCTTTTGTGAGGAAATAACTAATGTCAAGTATACATATTTTAAATGATGCGAAGGACGGCTTAATCACGTCCAACTCGTTATCGATTAGTCCTCACTCATTAATGATGTAATCTAAAAATTCGATTATGAACACGCCTAAAGATCCTTATACGTACAGTATACACACTTAGAGTAAACTAAGACAAATAAAGTATTAAATATTTATCAAGAAATCCCTTAAGGACATCTAATCACATTACTCTTCATATGAGTACTTTCTAAACATTTATAACTTAAAGAAAGAATGGACTTACTCAGAATATCCAACAGCCTCACACAATATGCATATATTAAAAACAAGAATCCCCTTTACTCTTCATCTTAGAGGAAGAATGGACTAGAATGATAATAATAGTTTTTAAAATAAATATCAACTTAAAGTAGATATCCCTTTCAGACCAACTTTATACGTCCATACGTCTACTTTCTAATCATAGTGTCTCCACCCCTCATCTAAGAGGAATAAAAACATAGGTTGAATATATATTATAGGCCTAATGTTTAGTGTAGTGTGTAGGAACAGAAGAGGCGATCCAAAATACCTTTCTCTATCTACCATAAAAGCAAACAAACCCCTTTCTTCTCCCTGACATGTGACTGCTGTCTTGGCAGCTAGCCGACCCCATGTGACCGATGGCTTACACGATAAAGTTTAGATTTATGAGTAAGGGAGTTTAATTGTATTTTTATTGTATAGTGCTTACTTGATAGTTACATTCAGCTATTAATATGAGATATATACATATATATATAAATGCTAAATATGATAGCTTTTTCTAACCTAACATTTAACTTGTACTTAGAGGTCATTCGTATCAACAAGTAATCTGGTCATCCATTAAAATGACCAAGGAAGTCGAATAGGTTTAGAAAGGTTATGAGAGAGCTGTTTTAGTATTTAGAATTTACAGTTTTAGGTTGTAGTCTCACACCATTGTAAGCAGAATGTCAGTTTTCACATGTCAAGGGGATGATAGGATTAATTCTGACTCGTATAGAGTATGATTAATAATTCCAAACAATAATGATGAATGTTATGACCAATGAATAATTATAAAATATTTGATAAGTATATTATGATAATGACCCCGCGATAGGCACCAGTGATGTTACGGTTATATTGGCTGATATATGCCCCGTGACCGAGCACCAACTATAACGATATCAGGATTTACGATGATATTTGAAGCAGATGATCCCCTTACTGCGCACTTGAACGTGGTTATGTGAGCTGTTTATCTATGACTTATACATGTGAAATAATTAAAACCTTTAAGTTTGCACACGATTTATTTAAATGATTTGTAATCCAGGTTCTAGAACTAGAGGGATTCAATACAATAAAATACATTAACATTACAACCTTTAGATTAATAGGAGTGCGCAGTGTAACTAACATTATGTTTTGAGGTCAAAGATTAGCAGGGTATACAACCCATCTCCAACGCACGCCACTCACTCCTAGAAGCGTGAAGAAACACTGTCCAACTTCAAAGGTCAAATTATGTTTCATATGAAGAAGTCGGAGACTAAGTTAAAAGGACTTGGAAATTACACATATCTAAAACCTAGGGATAAATGGCGTAACTAGAATAGTAAACAGTCTTAAAGAAAACTTTGATTTTATTTCAGCCAAAATCTTATTCGAGAACAATACCCTTCTTTTAACGAATCTTAGAAAGTTTCGTATAGATACAATATCAGCAAAAGCTAAAGTGCAACAATAACACTATGTTCTTAACAAAAAATATTTATGAACATACGTTTATTAAATTTAACTGCATGGGCTTATTAAAATGGCTTATGACAACATCTAACATATTTCAGTGTTAGTTGTGAAAAAGTAATACAAAATCTTAGCCAACAACTTTAAAGTTGTGTAGTTACACAACAAACGACTAGTCTAATCGTCTAGCCTAAAGATTATTAACCAACTCTGTCAACATTTGATTGACATTTAAACATAACTCATAAGCTAGATAAATAACGTTAACTAGATAAGAGTAGCTATCAACGTAATGCCTAATTATATTAACCATTTAAAAAAGATTGTCCTAATGTTAGAACTACCTTTCCCTATAAATATTACTCCATTTTGCATTGCAACACACTTTCCACATTAACTAAATATCTTTATTTTGAACCGCATAAGTTAACTAACAACTAGAAAAATTCAGATCTAACTTTTAGAAAAAAACTTCCCCACATTACTTTCTTTTAACAAAATTCATATTTCACTACAATCCTTTGTAATATAAGAAAAGTTACTCTATATTCCGTAAAAGAACGAAGATTCATATAAGATATCAACAACAATATTTAAACGTAAAAATGACCAAAATGGAATTTAGAAAAATTACAATATTTATTGATTTACGCCAAGAAGGAATTTCTCCTTACATTGTATAGGTATGTCCTTGAAGCCTAACGCTTCGTTCTAGTGTCCGAGCCTAATCCAAGAGTGGTCTCTTTCTTGGTGGACGGTCTTTTATATGGAGCACAACTCATCGAACACTCGAGACGGGATTACACAAGGGTGGGGATCACTGAGTTCAAACACACGGTTAGAGGGGATGTGCGCGGTACTAGAAGCGTTGAGAGTCTTCTGGCAGTTTCTATCTTCTTCTACACGTCCATGTTGTTATTGAGACTGGTGGCGGTGTCTAGTGGCATGATCCGCAACTAGCCATGGGGCTCTCAGATGTTTGGGTATGGTTGTTGCGTGCTGACGTGTGTTCTTCCCGCAGCCAGTCTAGTCGGTGAAATTGGGTAAGTGATGTTTTGATTTACTAGCCCAATTTTGGTTAACTTGTGGCAATAATTGCTACAGATTACACAGTCGTTACGGAAGATATGATTTTAAATGATACAATTTTAGTTAATCTACGGACTGTAATATCACATGTTCCGTGTAATGTTATATTCCCTCTAGATTCATACGCACAAGCGGGTTATATATAACATACTCCTTGCTTCTTGGACCCCTTGTCACCAGTGTTAAGACAAACTAATGGTAGAACTCCTGGCAACAGGTGTTGTGAAGGTTGGCTTCCTATTGGGTAGAGGAAGCCATCGTGTCACATAATACTTTTAATACAATGGGGTTGATATTAAAAAAACAAACAAAAAAACGTAGTGTTTTGAAATTATTTCTAAAAGGGCGTTATTCTCCGTATATGAAGTATTAAAAGGATATTTTATATGCAGTTTATTAAAAAAACAACTTCAACCATGATCTTTTTATTATATGAGAGGGTCCAAAACAGTATCATTACAAGAATGATGCACGACTCTAAAAATGAAAGATGGTCGAATGTGTTTTAAGTGTGATAAATAACGACTATCATATATGATAGTATAATCAAATGTCTTAAAGATATGAATCATTACTTTAGTTAAAGAATTACAATCATGCGTGTTATAAGGTTTGATATATAGCTATAATCAAGTATAATGCATGTTGCGTTAGTGAATGATGATACATTATCTACCGTTGTAGCCATGTTGAGACTGATACGATCAGCTTCCGTTGAGGTTTTAAGATCTAAAAAATAATAATAGCTTAATATTTTACCTGGTTTTTTATTAGGACCCAATATTTGTACCAATCATATCGTATCCCTAAGTATTTGATCCTTATTCGTCAATCATAGATATATATCATGCTCATACATAATGTTATAACTATCCATACGTCGTGCCTGCATAGCATTTTATATTCATTCATGCTAAGATTGTATAGGATGTTGACTGAGTGAAAAAGTTAGATTCAGCCTCATATCCGTTTCTATAGTAGCAAAGCTTGTAGCCTAATAATATCATGGCTGGGATCTAATTCAAGAAGCAATAAACAAGGTGTTAGAATATATTTTCTGGTGACGATAGATGATAACTGGTCTTCGACAAGAAATACACCTATGCCGTCATGAACATAAGACTAGAAAATCAGACTCATACCAAGTTAAGGAGTTCCTTCAAGTACATAGTCGTATAACGCATGACTATATCGAGTATATATCAGTCATGAACCTAATCAAGGAGACCTCGTTTATTTTAAAATGTATGGTAATAATGTGATGTGTCACACGTTTAAGGCTATACGGAGTGAGCCTACGTCATCTAGACCAAAATTCCGGTTGATAAATGATGATATTAAGATGTCTGGTTATTGAATGGTGTACGTATAAGTTGATAAAATACGCGAATCAATAATGTTTCTAATTCGTAGTGACATTTTTACAGTAAGCTTATGGCAGATCCCAACATTGAGGATGATTTAATGTAGCATTAGATTTTACATTGATATGAAAATAAAAGTTGCATGAAAAAATTTCCCTTTAATATAATCAGCTATGATAGCCAGATCCATTGTATAGCGCTCAGTGCACCTGAAAACGAACCTAGGGTACCCGGGATCGATATTCAGCTGATATCATGGATAATCTTCCCAAAAGGGGATTTATTCCAACAGCCATCAGGGTATGGTTAGTTAGGCCTGAGTTTGGTTAAGAGTTTCTACTGGTTCCACACCCTCATGCTTACTATCACCATAAACTCATCTAATTGGGACATGAAAAGAGCCTCCACGTAAAAGATATAAGATTGGTCCGTTTGGGCATCCCCTGGGCAACGGTACATTAGTACTGGATCATCTTTCCACTGCTGGGCAACGAGTGATGTAGCCTAGATATATATAAATATATATATATATGTGTGTGTGTGTGTGTGTGTGTGTGTGTGTATAAATGCCTTTACAGTGGGGGGAGCAGGAAAGGGAACTACCCTGCCCTAAGATTGTTCGAATATTAGAAGAAGTTTAATAAATTATAAACCGCCTCGATGGCGTAGTTGACTAACGCGTTAGTTTCGTGCTGAGCCAGAATACCGGGTACGGAGATATTGAGGTTCGAATCTCGGTCGGGTGAACTACCCCCAGACTTTACCTAAATTATTTCCACTCTCCCTCCACGAAAATGCGGGTTCACGTCCTCTAAATTCAACCTTCTCGATTCCAAACCAATTAGAGTAATTAGTACTTACGCGTATAGGCCGAACAGGTAGTAGGACGCGGTGCTAAATAAAATTATGTAAGTATAAATATATATATATATAAATGTAGCTAAGCTCCGCCCAACAGTGGTGCATTCAAATGCAGCGCTCCCAGCCGACCAATGGAGACACACAGAGTATCACTAATTAACTAGCAATTAGCGCCAACAGGCAAACTGCTGACAGGATGAATTGATACAAGCGTGAAGTGGCAGAAAAAGATATTAGAGTTGATCGTTGTTGTTTTTTGTAAGCGCGAGCAATAATTGACAAGAACACACATGATATATTGTCAAGGTCAAGTCCAAGGTGACTTTAAAACGCCACTTTTAAAGCTTCAATTCATTAATATAGAAATTAACGCACCTCAGAAATGTTTATTATAAAGAGGATGATAAAGAGGATGATAACTGGGGGAAGTTGTCAACACGCAAGCAATAATTTTTCACCACTTAACAATAAAATTATACTTCCGTTGAAGTTTTGAAACATTGAAACTATAAATGACCTTTTAGGCGAAACATGCATGGTGAAATAATTCCAAACCATGCCCCTGCAGAGTCTGTTACCGCAAAAAATAAATACAAAGGTTCATCCCACTGCGGGATAGTCAAAGAAAAATGAACCTTTCGTCACCCAAACCCCAAAACCAAAACACTGAAGAAACTAATCCCATAGAATTTAATCGAACAAGTCACATTTGATTTAATTAATCCCGAAAACACTCCAACAAATTTGGTTTAATTTTAAACATTTTACTTATGTTGTATCCTAATTTCAAGGAGTCAAGATATACATATATATATATATATATATATATATAAAAGAACAAGAAAATTATATATATATATATATATATATATATAAAAAAGAACAAGAATTATATATATGTAAAAGAACAAGAATTATATATACATATATAAAGTTCTTACATAACTGATATTTAAAATAAAAGTTTGATATAATCTAATTCTATAATTTAAATTCAATTAAATCTTCTCTATACTGTCATAAGAAAAGTGTAAAATAAATATACATTCAAACAAATCTAAACTATCTATTTAGTATGAGAAGACTTATAGGAAAGGTAAACTATTTAAATTTGTGTAATAATCAAAATGGTAACAACTCTATTTTTGACCTAATGGGTTTAAGATGAATCTAACAGGGCAACGATTTGATTTAATTTTTAAATAGCATTTCATATGTCATATGACAACATTTAAAAAGCCCTTATGTATAATTTTATTTTTAATGTTCTTTCAAGATTGTGATTGATGAAAAACCACATATGGAATTATTCCTTATTGCAGAACTACGTTTGAAACTGCTAGTGTAAGATTTGTGTACTTTATTTTTTTGTTAACATCTCATTTTTTAAATACATTAAAATAAATGGAAATTAACCGTCATAATCCACACTAAAATATAATCTTAATATATTGTTTAATTAACTCTGCTAAATATAATATGAGTATAACATAAATATAATGATATATGCAGATTGATGTTTGTAGATAATTTGTGGATCGTAAAACTTTTCAGCCTTCATCTACACACTTTTACTTCTTGTCTCTGGTTTATACCTAAGATGGGTCTTTCCAAAAAAAATATTTCAAGTAAATTATAAATGGATGTTTCTCAGTAAAATTTTGTAAAATTATATTAACATATTATGCGGAGAAAAATATTGTAAATAGGATATAAATATATATTATGATTTAAAATTTGTTGACTATATATTCCTTCTAAAATCTATATAAATTAATATAAGAGTAAATAATAGAGAAGAGTGACGAAGAAAATATATGAAGGTAGAGTGTGTGGCTCAAATGGAATGGTAGGACATCCAAGACGAATGTGTGAAACCGATAAACATTATTATTATTATTATTTAGAATAAAATAACATGTATGTCTTCATATACGGATGTTGTTGAAAAGGGAGTATGTAAGGGTAGGGAAGTGTGGAGAAAGTTAGTGAGGAAGGATTAAGTACGGAGCTGTTTTTTGAGTTATTTCCACAATTTCTTACCTACACCGTAAGGGAACGGAATGATTGGGCATGTATAGAATAAACCAGTGTTATTAATATTATATATCTACAAGCTCATTTTATTTTATTTCAAGCTTTCTTATATTCACGGTATTGTATAATTATTTAAATTATGACACCACTTATAATAATTACTAATTTGCTTCGGAGAAATAAATGTATATGTTATTTTAATAATAAGCCTGGTCATTAAATAATAATTACCCTATTATGCGACGGTCCAATTATCTTTCGCTCCCTTTAATTATTTTATTTCATGTTTAAGGTCACCTCTATGTAGTAAACAATATATGATTACATATCCATGTCGGTGCCGATTTTATTGAAATCTTTAACATAAAAAGGTGTTTCATAATATATTTTGTTTAAAATTTATCTTTTTAAAAGATTTATTAAGTTTTAACACTATTGAATTAATCGCCCCGCGTTAGGCGTCGATTTAAACACTACGGATTAATTCCCTGATATAATAATGCTGTAATGATTCTAGACACTTTCATCGGTAACCCAAGGATACTGTTTATAATAATAACTACTTTACAAGATCAAAATGAAATTTACTTGTTTAAAGAGGAATGTAAAAGATTGTGAAAAGAATCACATTTTGAATCTAGTATTGATTAATTTCGTCAAGGATTATTTACCAAACCATAAAAATACAAATCAATCACCTTCCCCAAATAAAACAACAGAAGTGTGGTTTTACAATCAGTTTAAAAACAAGGGTTCATTTAGAGAACTATCAAAAACATTGTTGATAAATAGAGAAAACAACATATTTTCAGACAAACTAAATGATATTTATGGACATAAAATAAAACTAACGAGGGGCAGAGCAATATCAATTTTGAAGCTATCTCAAGCAAGGTCTGAATATTTATCTATTCGATTATTAATACGAAGAATGAATGGTGCTATGGTTACAATTAGACCGAAACTTCAAGATATGGCAGGTTATTCAGATGACGAAACAAACATTGATACTAAAGAAAATATACCAGATTTGTTTGGAAATATCTATTTTAAACATACAAAGAATCAATTTACTTCGACTGTATCATTTTATCAAACTTTTATTCAATTTACAGTTCCAAAAGCCCAACGTGTTCCTCAATACCTGAACATTGTTCTACATTTCACTAAAAATACCTGGGCACTTGTTTTAGGCACCCTACCATTTATTACATTGTTGTGGAAACTATTTAGACAAAATGCGGTTTCATGCCATTTAGATTTGCGATTTTGTTTAGAAAGTTTTTATTTAAGAGCACTCATATTTAAATAGAGATTTTCCCCTTTAATCAATAATTATTTTAGATAAGTATTATTAGTTACAAGGTAAAATCAATGTGGTGATTGTTTGAATACTATAAGAAGTTTGATAAAATATAAAGGTAGCTAAGCTTCGCCCAACAATGGTGCATTCAAATGCAGCGGTCATGCCCGACAAATGGAGACACACAATCTAATTGAAGACAAACATGACACAGTGTCAAGGTCAAACCCAGGGTGACTTTAAAACGCGACTTTTAAATCTTCAATTCATTGATAGAGATATTAACGGATCTCAGAAATGTTTATTATTAAGAGGATGATGATTGGGGGAAATTGTCAACACGCGAGCACTGATTTCTCACCACTTATCAATAAAATTATACTTCCGTTGAAGTTTTAAAACATTTAATGAAACATTGAAACAATAAATCACCTGTTGGGCTAAACATGCATGGTGAAATAATTCCAAACCATGCCCCTGCAGAGTCCGTTACCGCAAAAAATAAATACAAAGGTCCATCCCACTGCGAGATAGTAAAAGAAAAATGAAACTTTCGTCACCCAAACGCAAAAACCGAAACACTGAAGAAGCTAATCCCATAGAATTTAATCAAACAAGTCACATTTGATTTAATTAATCCTGAAATAACTCCATTAAATTTGGTTTAATTTTAAACATTTTTCTTATGTTGTATCTTAATTTCAAAGAGGTGAGGATTGAGTTAAAAAGCGTCATTGGAGGATTCAATTTAATAATGTTTACCCCCGCCATACTATGGGGAATTCCCTAGACATCCGTTTTGGTCTTCTCGGAGAAAAAACTGCGGGTGCCATTCATATATATAACGTGACTTATATATCATGTTATTTCTTAAGAAATATTTAAAAAAATTACATGTGTTTATTTTCCCAAGTGGATAAGTTAAATTCAATTAAATCTTTTTATAACGCTATAATAAATGTGTAAAATAAACATACATTCAAACAAATTTAAATTACTTATATAGTATGACAAGACATATAAGAACGGAACACAATTTTAAAATTTATGAGATAATCAAAATGGAACCAGCTCCATTATTGACCCTGTGGGTTGTAGAAGACTGTAACAGGGAAACGATTTGATAAGGTTCTCAAATAGCATATAAAATGTAATGTCTATTTATGGTAAGCCCTTCTATAAAATTTTATTTCTAATGTAAGATAGTTGAAAAACCAGATGTTAAAGTTTGTTTCTTATTGCACTAATAGGTTATAAACTACTTGTGTAAGATTTGTTTAAGTTATTCTTGTGTTACCGTGTAAACCCTATTCCTAACCCAAAACCAAACAAGTAGGGTCCAAAAATTAAAAACTAATAAAAACTGCAATAGGAGTGAGTTGTGCGAGTTATAAAAAATCTAGAGAATCTGAGTACAACAACTGTAACCAGGACACGCAACCTAATCCGGTTGCGGACTATACCCGACGGTCAGCCTCAACAATGGTTAAATGTACACCTGAACCACCCACCAAAAAAACCTCTTAAAAGTTGGGAAGTTATAAAACCTAAGGATATATAAGTAATAGGAAAGTAGCATATATCGAGAAGTTAACAGAATTGATCATTTATTAAAAGAATGAACTAAATATTTGCAACATGTCAAATAATGAAGAAGTCCTTATTTGAATTGATAAGGACACAATAGTTTAGCTTGAAGAAATCAACAATATATTAACAATTAAATTCTTGATCTTGTTTAACAATATCATACGCGAACGTCATTGTTTATTCCAATCAGTCTCCAAAGAATGTAAATACAAAACCTTCATCTTAAAATTCCTAAGGAATCCTCATTTTCAAATACTAACAATAATTTGACTTGAGTATTGCCCGTAACTTTCAAAACAAATTTCGTAGTGATACAAATGAAAAGTACTACACTGGTTCATCATATATAATTGTTTTTATATATATATCATCAATAATATCGATCCTAAAATTAACCAACAATATATTCACCAATCCTGGTAAAATAATTACGTTCAATAATCAAAATTACTATAAAGTTTTCCAACCATCTCATCACTAGCACTGTCCTACAATTACCACCCAACCTCATAACTATAACCTTACTACTTAGAAATCAAGGTTAAGAACAAGATTAATTTAAGTTAATTAACATTTCCAAGATCTAATATTTAATAAATATTGCTAAGATCTAATATTTAACCGAGCAAACCAAATTTGACCATTAATCAAAAGGTTTGAGATAAATAAACAATAAATATGCCAAAACATTTAATATCCCTATATTTAATTTATCTAAAGTTTCTGCTTAATCATGTGTGACCAGAGTCTAATCATTTCAATAAAACAAAAGAAATTATTAATATTATGACGAAAGAGAATTTAGAAGACAGAAAGTAAATAAATACGCCGAGAGAGAATTTTGCTTACATTTTATAAATAATAACCCAAGCCTCAGCCTCATCCAACTATTACCAAAGCATGTCCAAGAGTGCTCTATCATTTTCAAAATCAGTCTTATATATCATTCAGCACAACTCACGGACCACAGAACGAAGGAACCACACTGGGAGGGGTGGTAATCCAAAGAGAATAAACAAGGGGAGGAATCCACACGTGATGGAATCTTCCATACGTTTCTAGAACACTTGGGAACATACTGGACACTGGGGTGAAGAGACACTTATTTTCTTCTGAAGTTCTTTGGCCTGGATTTGCTGCGCATGGGCATTTGGAGCGGCGCCGGCTCAAACTATCGTGGCATGTTGTTGAAAGCGGGCGCGTTATTTGTGACTGGGAATGTATTGTTCGTAACTGGCTCAACTGGGGTCGACATCCGTGCAATGGGATAAGGCTCTGTTTTAGGACTTACATGTTTGTACTTGTAGCAAATGCTACACGTGTTGTTTAAAAAAATACATTTATATAAATAGAAATAATCCGTCATGAAACATACTAATATAGCATTTAAATATATTATTTGAATTAACTCTGCTAAACATAATTGTGTAACACAAATATAATGATTTAGCCAATTTGATGTATGTAGATTGTAAAACTGTTACAGCTTTCATCCACAGACAATTTCTTTATCCTCTGGTCAATACCTGCGTTGGGTCCTGAAGAAAATGTTTGTAAATAAGATATAAATATACCATGCTATTTATCATTTTTTGACTATATATAGCTTCTAAAATCTATAGAGACTAATATAAGAGTATCTAATAAAGAAGAGTGTTTATCGATTGACGATAAAAATATATGAAGTTAGAGTTTGTGGATCAAAAGGAAGGGGTAGGACAAGTAAGACGTGACTAAATGATTTAGTCTAATGTGTTAAAAAGAGAAAAACAAGAGTTTTAAGAATAAAAGAGAATGCATCACTCTGTGTATAGGTGTTATTAAAGTGAAGAGAGTAGTCAAGGATAGGCAAGTGGGGAGAAAGTTAGTGAGGATGTATTATGTATGAAGTAGTTATTTTTGAGCTATTTTCACAGTTTTTTTCCTACCCTGTAGAGGAACGGAATGATGGGCATGTATAGAATAAACCAGTAATATTTAATATGATATTTCTATAATCTAATTTTATTTTGGTTACAGCTTTCTTATATTCACGGTATTGTATAATTATTTAAATTATGACACCACTTATAGTAATTACTTATTGGTTATTTAATAATAAGCCAGGTCATTAAATAATAATTACCCTTTATTGCGACAATCCAATTATCTTTCGCTCCCTTTAATTCTTTTATTTCATGTTTAAGGTCACCTTGATATAAAAAAATAGTATGTTTATATATCCATGTCAGTGCCGATTTTATTGAAACCGTCAATGTATAAAGGTGTTTTATAGTATTTGTTGAGAATTTTCCTTTTTAAAAGATTTATAAAATAAATGTTTATAAAATTTAATTAATAATTAGTTTTTATTATATTTCACAAAATATATTTTCTACAGAAAATGATGTACCCTATTATATTGTTAAATTAATTAAAGGTATAAAATCAATTTTCCTGACTTAAATCGATAAGTAAATATGAAAATGTTAACGATCTTATTTCTGGTGTATTTACTAAGTAATGTAGAAACAAAACTTAACTATTCAATTGGATATTCTAGTTCTAGTAACAATTTCTTAGAAACTGTTCACTCCATCGTGAACGTTGTTCGAAAAAGTGGATCTCGCCCTCTGGTCACAGTCGTTCTACAAGAAAACAGTCTTCATCGTTCAAATGAACTGTTCAGGCAAGTGCACTTGGTGGAATATTATCCCTACTCTGACTTTACAAATGAAAGAGAACATTACCTTGGATTTAAAAGAAACATTTCCAGATGATTTATTATTCAGTGGCATGATAGGTGTACCAAGGATGTTATTTTGGTTTGTCGAAAAATTTAATCAAACATTTTGGGAATTCCTGGCACAATTTCGAGACACTTTCATCGGTAACCCAAGGATACCGTTTATAATAATAACTACTTTACAAGATCAAAATGAAATATACTTATTTAAAGAGGAATGTAAAAGTTTGTGGAAAGAATATCACATTTTGAATCTAGTAGTGATTAATTTCATCAAGGATTATTTACCAAACCATAAAAATACAAATCAATCACCTTCCCCAATTAAAACAACAGAAGTGTGGTTTTACAATCAGTTTAAAAACAAGGGTTCATTTAGGGAACTATCAAAAACATTGTTGAGAAATAGAGAGAACAACATATTTTCAGACAAACTAAATGATATATATGGACATAAAATAAAAGTGACGAGGGGCAGAGAAGTATCAATTTTGAAGCTAGGTCAAGCAAGGTCTGAATATTTAGGTATGCAATTATTGATACGAAGAATGAATGGTACTATGGTTACCATTAGACCGAAACATCAAGATATGGCGGGTTATTCAGATGACGAAACAAACAGTGATACTAAAGAAAATATACCAGATTTGTTTGGAAATATCTATTTTAAACATACAAAGAATCAATTTACATCCACTGCATCATTTTATCAAAATTGTATTCAATATACAGTTCCAAAAGCCCAACGTGTTCCTCAATATCTGAACATTGTTCTACCTTTCACTAAAAATACCTGGGTACTTGTTTTAGGCACCCTACCATTTATTACATTGTTGTGGAAACTATTTAGACAAGATGCGTCTTTAGAAATTTTAACAATTTTGGAAACTTTTAGAATCTTTGTGACTGGAAGCCACAAACTTTACATCAATTTCCTCGAGACAAAAAATCTTTATCATGTCTTGTTTGTGGGTGAGCTTAATACTGCTGGGCGCTTATCAGGGAAGTTTGATAAGCTACTTGACAGTACCTCATTTCTACCCTGATATAAATACCCTGGATCACTTGATTGACACTAATCTTAATATAGCCGTACTTAAAGTGGATGGCACAGGTGATGATTTAAAAGTTATGTTTGAAGATGCGGACTATAACGACAAAGTTGTGGCAACATTAATTGAAAGAGGATTTTTTGTTAATAGTGTTAAATCTGCCCTTGACGTGGTTGCTTTTAATAGAACCATAGCTTTTATTGATGGATCATATTTTGCTCAGTTATATATACAAGATAACATTTACTATAGAGATGGATATCCTCTATTGCATCTAATGGCGGAGTGTCCATTATCAATGCGTCTTGTTATACAATTTCCTTACGTTTCCCCTTTGCAAGACAGAATAGAGAAGATCGCCAGAAGAGTTGTTGAATCGGGATTTGTGCTCAAGTGGTTAAACGATGATTTGTATGAACTGAGAATATCAGCTAGTAATAGAGTTAAGGATGATCAACTGAAAGCATTGGGACTTGGCCATTGTCAAACTGCTTTTTATATCCTTCTTGTAGGTATAACTATAAGTTTTACTTCATTTGTATTTGAGATTTTGGTTAGCAAAATTATAGTTAAGAGAACTCGTAGCTTTCTCTCTTTCATCAAAATTAATTTTAAATAAATATTAATTATTACAACGTAAAATCAATATATTGAAAAAATAACTGTGTGCTATATTTCAGAATATTAAAATTTTCAAAAATAGATAATGTTATCCATATTTTAAAACACAAACATATGTTCATAATTACCGTTAGTAACTATTCAACAGGTCTATATATAGAGTTCATATTTATTAAAACATAATATATGGTTTAAACAAAATATGATATCTAATTTAACCAGAAAAAATATATATAGTTTATTATACATAAATTAACACATCCTTTAATTAGAGAATATTTAGTTTTAAATGTTTAACTGGCATCTACTAATTATGAATTGTATTTTCTACTCACTATATTTGATAAGTGACTTGGATGTTAGCGATATTAATGAACAAATTCTAGGTGATTGTGGCTTGTGATGTCTTAACTACCCCCCGCTCTCCAAATCCCTAAGGCAACATTATATTATTATTATTATCACCGCGTCTTACTACCCGTTCGGGTTATACGCACTTAAGCTAATGTGTGGCAACATTATAGTTTCCACGCATATGGGTCTGAGTCTTTTCACTGCGTTTTCACCCAAGTCGCACGATTTCCCAAGAGTCGGAACTCCTGGCAGCCTTGTAGGAACCAATCAAGTACCCCGTCGCTTCCGTCGTCTTACCCTTTGACTGGAGCCACGTGTGGAGAGACACACAGAGAGCATTTTGCAACACCTACCCTGATAATATTAGAACCTGTAATCACTGTGTAACTCAGGAAAATTAAATATTATATAATTCAACTCCTGTTTAAGTGGAAACTCACCATCCGGGCCAGGGTTCGGCAGCCACTTATCTGGGGAACTAACACCTCTTACGAGGCTCCTCTGACTTATCGCACCTGTGTTCTTTGAGCGTAGCCATGCACATTATGTGCGCAGCAGAGAATTAAGGGACCTACGATCCCGTGTTTACCATCAACTCTGTCATCACTAGACTCCTGGGAAAAGGACCAGACTTGGCCAGCTTCCCTTGTCAATAAGAGTCGGCTCCTTCTTCCATCAGTACCGAACTCTCACGTAGGGCCCTTAACCCCTCGAAGGATGTCAGGCATCTAGCATCAGAAATCACTCATAAGATCTTTTAACCTGAGTCTTATATCTGCAAGCTCTTAGAGGTGTCCTGACTAGCTTTCCCTGAAGGTACTAGCTACCATCCGCTTAATGTTTGTCCAGTGTAGGGGGTCGCAATCCCATAAATCGGCCTCGACAGAGATACAGTCGCCCACCGAGTTAAACCCTCCAGATGTAGTACGTGGTCCGCCAATAGAAGGATGTATGTCAAGTTTACCAGATAAGGAACATCCAGCCAGAGAGGGGAAGCCCCTTGTCCCGTCCGGTTCAGGGCAGTTGACAATAGGGCGAGCATATCTCATACCCCAAGAGCTTCCAACCCTCAGCCTGGTTGTTCCTACGAAATTAAGCCATACTCTTGAAATGCTCTCCCACTTCTGTGGTCTAATGATCTAAGCCAGGAATCGCCAAATAATTAAGCATGAGGTAGCGGTAGCTCGTAAATAGATTATCTTTCACAACAGTAATTTACATCTCAATTTTTTATATCAGGTGACAACACTTCACGTACATTTTCATCAGCTGATAAACTTGAAGATTGTCATCGGCATCTCGATATTTAAGTTACATGATTGATTGAAGTCTCTCATCTATGTCTTGTGTTTCGGTTCTATGATTGAAGTCTCTCATCGACATCTTCTGTTTCGGTTCTGTAACCCTGTTACAACATGACACAGAAGAAGGTGTATCACTCACTTAGCCAGCCCCAGTTGACTCGTTCCGACTAGTCTACACTAAATCCGAGGTACACTCCACCTCGCTATACTCATTCAACTAAGCCAGAGTTCGAGGCTCGCTGCTGGCCGCGTTGGGAGAGCCCCCCTCCCCTTAAGACAAGTGAACAAGCAAACAAGTGAACGTCGATGAGTGCTAGCTGTGCGCGCGCATTCTAAAACTTCTACGGACTATATTTGTGCTTGTGACCGATACTCGCAGACTATTGAGACTGTTCTGGCAACTCCCCCTTTCTCCCCTTATCTCACCAAACATTGAGAACACATGATTACCATAGGGTATATAATGGTTGGAGTCCAGAGTAGAGTGACGCATTATACTCTGAGATTACAAGGTAATAAGCCTAACTATTATGTAGGCTCGTCACTCTTTTCTAAATTCACTTTGGTTTTAAAACGTTTATCTTTCAAAATTCAATGTATAGGACTTCAGTATCATATATTATATATATATATATATGAATAATATTTATTGCTATGATCAGTTATTTTAGTCCTTGCCCATAAGGCAATGTTAACTTGGGGAGAACCGTTTTGTCTCCATTTATATTTTTTTGTATCTTTAATTTCCGCATTACGGAAAGTTTAGTTATTTGTTGTAACTAACCTGGGAAAGCTACGTTATGTTAACTTTATTTTTTGCCACCAGGACCTATTTAGAAGAGTAGAGATAGTTTAAATTTACCGCCTTGTTTTCTTTTCGAGGTTGGTTAAATGTGGGGGCGCGAGCCGGCAGACAGAATAATTTTTATGTGGGCACTTTGTTGGTTGTTAAAGTGAGGATAGTTTATTGTTGTATCTTTGCTTATATCTATATTTATATGGTTATTAAATATGGGGCCGTGGGCCACACAGTGCATATATCCACGGAGGGCGCTCGGTTTGTTGTTAAAACATTAGGTATTATTAGACTTTTGAACTTTATATTTTGTCAGGTATTATATTCATGCCTCTATCGTTGTTTAGGTTAGGTACTTGAGCTCTTTACTCACATAAAGTTTTGGATTTTGGGCACGTGCTGACTATCTGCCTAAAATTATGAAAGACATTTATTATAGTGAAATAGGAGACCAATTTATTAGCGTTTTATTGCCATTCTATGATGACGCCATTCTTGGACGTCTGGGCCGTCCGTTGTTTGTTATTATATTGTTGCCCATCTGACTTATGTTCTTGCTTAACGCTTTAACTCTTATGGGCCTCTCCCTCATTGAGCTGTATCAAGTTATTTACGAAATAAATTTATAACTCTCTTGTGCTTACCTCTGTGTGTTATTTGTGTGGAATATTGANGTTCTATGATCAATTGGTCGTTTCCAAGTGGTTTGTTTCTGTCAACCGCTGATCCAAGATATCGCTCTCGCAATAGACTAGACTGCTGATAACGGGAAGATTGAGGTTTTAATCCCGGTCTGTTGCACTGAGGTTGGTTTATACTAAATGGTTTTATACTCTCCCGAAACGTAAGTATGTTATGCGTATAAAAATATTAATGTGTAGGTATAAAATTAAGTATATAGCAGTGTTTTACTAATATAAATAATAAACCATTATAATGTATTATTGAAACATTACTAAGCCATTTATTTAGCCTACAATATAAAATTTAGATTAGTTAAAATGTAAATATTCTATAGACTAAAGTTGTAGAAAATCATATAATAAACCTTAAAAATACATTTTTCTCACTTTATTTTAAGTTAGATTACCGATTATCTTTTGTTATTTTCTTTAATTTTTTTAGATATTTTTTTTCATGAAGAATTATAAATAAACGTTTTATCAGCGTTTAACACTAAAGTACGTATTATCATTATTTTAAAATAAAGCTTTTAACAATATCAATATAGTATTTATAAAAATATGAAAGCTTTTCTTTTTAGCTTTCACTTGAATCATTCTGAATTTAGCGTCATTTTACATGTAGTATAAATTATCTTTGTGATAAAATTAAAAAGTCATAAAATAATTTAAATTTCAAAAGACACTTCTTACTATTACAATTTATTCCGGAGAGAAATCCAATTGTTACCAACAATTTTAATATTACTTCTAACATATATATTTAATATTTCGAAGTAGAGGGAACGATATCAGAAAAACGTAAAATGTAATTACTTTATGTTCAAATTACTGTCAATAACACAATATATTAACAAATTATGTATTATTTTAATTATATAAGCCTAATCTCAATCCATAATAAACTTCTTATATCAATAGTATTTTTATATAGCCTACTAATATAATTTCATAATATCCATACAGAAAGAAATGGTTTTTTATTATTCTCGAAGAATAAATGGTTCTCAAGCTTAAAATTTCATTAGCCCACTTTTTGTTAAATGATGCTATAAGGTTAAGGAAATTCTATGGAGTAAATGTGTGTTGGGTTTTATTGGTGGATTAGAATAATATTGCTGTCCTATGCATCTTGAGAAACAGAAATGTTACTGATATTATTTGACTAGGTTAAAAAAAAACTTTATTTTTACTTAAGTAGGACATTTCTGACATTTCCGTAGAAATAATAAAACAAGTATTTTTATGTATGAAATCGTAAAAAGTTAAAACGTAAAATAAGGGGAAAATACATCTCTGGAGCAATGGACAACTAAATTAAATTTGGACAAAATACATAATAAGAATCAAACTTTAGTAAAAGTAATTTTAATATATTTAAAATGAATGATCTCATATATATATATATATATTTGTCCTTCTCAAAACTCTGCTATGGAGATCTAATTTCTCGGTCCCAAGTCCGGACAAAAGAGGAGGGGGGTATAATCATGATGAAAATAGACTGCTCGAGAAACTCCTGCAGTTGAGTGAGGCGGGGACAACGACTGACAGACTGACTAACTGTGGGAGGAGGAGAATGCTGGTCCATCTGACAGAGAGAGGTAAACCTAACTGAGAGATGAAGAAGATGAAGTCCTTCTCTGGAAGTTGATAAGATTTCCATAAAGATGGAGTGGTCAGGAGATGTAACACTTAATTTATTGCAAATATCAACTACACATTTAAATCTTTTAAAAACGTGGTTTTAATTCATTTTGATCAACTTTAGATTTTCAAAAATAATTATGTAGTTGCTAACGATTAGTTAATTTATACTTTTATTCATCAATTCATTTATGGCCACATAATTCTTAATTTATGTATTAGAACCTATTATTCTTTTTTTTAACTGTGTTCCCTCAATAAATATGTTACATACAATACTAATATTATATTTATTTCTATTTGACTATTTCACGTGGAATAAATTTAAAATTTTTAAGGCAGTTAAATATAAGTTTTTTTTTTCCCTTATTATAAAATTCTCCTTGCCAACAAATCACTTTTAATATTATTAAAAGTATCTAGTAGAGTCAAAAAAAATCTCAACAGTCTAAAAAGTAAAAAAAAGGCTAGATTTCCACATCTGTGAGCACGTGGAATAAACGTCAGGTACAATGTGTGTAATTTACTTGTTGGGGTTTGAACTCAGTATGAATGTACTAATTGTGTGTATCCAACTAAATGGTTTCTCATGCCCCTATACGCAAATTTGGGTACCTTTCGTCTATAAAAATATCTATTTTTCATCCCTGTCTCTTAGTGTAGCCAAATATTTATAGCTCGGATGGGTATTAATAAGCGGTGTGAACAATAAAAGGTGACTTTTAATAATAGCTAATTAATTAGCGATAGTAGGATGGCAAACACACAAAGCACCTCGTTTGACCACAGCTTCATACTAATTTAATATATTTTTTTAACACCCAATGGTACACGCTCCCTGGATCTAACCAGGAACTCTCTTTGAGCCATTATGAGAACAGCTAGTATTTTGTTTTGTTACAACAGCGGTATTTACTATCGCATTCTCATATTACATTGTTCTGGCTTGCATGGGTAATTTTACATTAACGATGTCTATCATCGTGTTCGCATTATTTTACTTTAATTTCCAATGAAAGTTTATTTTTACAGTCTCTATGGCTTTTGGTATCGAAACAATATAATTGCAAAACACAGCCTCTATTAAAACGGTGACCTGTGTCATTATTAAAACATCCCGTGGACGTAAAATAACCACAATAATTATTATAATCGCTAAATGAGCTGCAAAATAGGGTATAGAGACAGATACTAGAGGCATTTTGTATTTTATAAAAATTGTTCAATTAATGGGTTTCATTCTTTCACGTGTTTGTCTACTTTCAGCCGGTAAAATGTACACTCAACTCTAAAAGCTCCAGAAACTTTGAACTTAGTACGAATAAAAGTTTCAGTAAACAATTATTTAGAAATTTAAAGGAATTTACGTTGGAAGTATAAAATATTGATAACTCTTTTGGAAGTAATGTTTCACGAAACGCAGTTTATGATCAGGATTTACGTAACTTAAAGTAACAACGCTAGCAAAAATACAGAAAATGAATCTGGATTGTTTGAAAGCAAAATGTTCACTAAAATGGAATACAAGTATTAAGGGATGATTAGGCTGCAAGTAATTGCAATAGAATCTTTACTGGGTATTTAAAATATAAAGTGTTACAAAAGGCCAACAGGTTTTAATTTTCACGATTACCCGCTTCGGTGGCCGCGTGGTCTAACGTGCTCTCGCAATAGACTAGACTGCCGATGACGGAAAGATTGAGATTCGAATCTCGGTCCGGTACTTAGGATGGTTTTTCCAACATATTTTCCCATTCTCTCTTAAAGCAAATGCTGGTACAATTCTTATTAATAAACCTCCCTAGTACCTTAAACCACTAACATAGCCAATACTTATGAGTATAAATCCGAACGGGTAGTAAGACATGTTGCTATAAAAAAAAAGTTCACGATGCACGAACTATACCGTTTAGGTCGTTTATTTACGATAAACAAACAAACGAAGTACTAATTTGCCCTGTTGATGTTACTCGCACTACGATTGGCCAGATAGAACACGTGGAACCCTAAACTTAACGTTCACATAACTAGAAAGTTCTCTCTTGGACAACGTTAAGTTAACTGCATCATGATAACTTTGGTTTTAAAGCACGAGGAGAAACGTTACGTTACGTTACGTGGACGTTAAGTTGATAGTGATACTGTCATTGTTATAGAATCATAAATCAGTAGTCATGAATCTATCGATAAAAAAAATTACAGGAATTAAATGCAGGATTTGAAAAACTGTATGCATAAAATATACAAACGTGGAAAAGCCCGTTTCGTAATCTTAAATATTAATATTAATTAAGAAATATAGGTTTGAATGCTTTGCAGTACATAAGTTTGAGGAGCAAGAACAAATAATAAATAATTATTAAGACTTTTTATATATACCTTAAAACATTTGACCAGCAAAGCGGATGTGTTTTTTAACTAAGAAATTAATCCTTGCAATAAAATGGAGCACATAGTTTAATATTCTAGTACTAACATATACAAATATTTATAGATTCATATTAATATGTACGAGTATAACATAGTAATTATAAACCTTTCTTAGCTAATAGATATTACACTCACAAAAAGTGACAGTACTTTGTATTGGTTTTTTATTTACAGTTTAAAAATGTTAAATATATTTTCTCATGTATCTACTCAATGGCTTTGTAATTGTATTTAGTATACTGTTTTAATATTTTATAACAAACGTGCACTTTATACCCACGGTTAAAAAACTACAGATACCATCCGTTTGATAAGTTAATAAAATAATCCCATTGTTCAGATAACCTTACATATGCAAACGTAATGGAGAATATGGAAATATTCCAATAATGGTGCAAATAACGTGGTTTTGGAACGTTTCCAAAAATACCCGTGCCAGAGGAAGTCATTATAGTCATGGGTCTAGTGTTCTCGTGAGGGAAAGGGGGGGGGGTTGAGGGGTTGGGTCAGGGTAAACAACCTAGAAATGAAATATTGAGGAGATTATGACGTAACGGAGTGTTGACTGCACCTTATGTGGGTGACTGAATGGTTTCAGAGGTTTCTGAAAGTCTCTGACATGGTAAATCTCTTACTTGGCATAACTTCAGTGTTTGAGTAGTAATGGAGGTTACATTAGTGTTATAGATAACGTCGGGTAATCAATATACTCTACGGACATAACTGAGTGTTACTAGAACTCTCCCTTAGGTCAAGGTCATTGTAGGGTGTGTACCATTCCTAATGCTGTGTCATTATATACGTTGTGGTATTAACGGTATTATTACCATTAGGTGTTCTGTCTTACGACAGGTCAATTCCTTTTGTCACTGAATCGTAATGACAATAATATATAATTAAATATTCGTGCTCTACATCTTATTTCCCGTCAGGACTGTCTAAATATTTACGTTGACCTCTGTGGTCTTGGGGTAGAATGATCGTATAATAACACAATGTTCTTGGGTTCAAATCCACCCGCGATTAACAGTTTATTCTTGAACGATACAAATCCGTTGCACAACTTCCTCCGGAGGGGAAGTAAATCCGTTGGTCCCATGTCGAATTTGGCATGTAAAAATATTTGGAAGGTGTTAGAAAATGTCTTTCTCGGAACAATTGGTAGGCCCTTTAATTCTCGCTCATAGAAATTCAGTCGGTTCAGAAAGTGAACGTTAAATAAATAAATAAAACATAAATTCACACTTATTGAGTAAAGATGAAGAAGGTAGAATTTATAGGTATTGTAACGGAAGATTAGGAAACAAAAAGAAAGTAAATAATTTAAATTCTAATTGTCCAACAGCGGTAAAGAACATCAAGTAACCTTCACCCACATAATCACTGGTGCAGCTGAAGAATAAATTTTAGTTGTTTTAAATAAGGAGAAGAATATAAAGTTTACCGAGTCATTTATGCTTTAACCGTTAAAGTAGGTAAAAATGTATTTTCCAAATGTAAGCGTCTGCACGTGTAAACGTATAAATTGAGAATATTTCAATTTTGTACTATATATATATATATATATATATATATCTTGTTGGACCTACTCTAATAATAGAAAATTAATTTGTTCACGTTACGTCAATGCATTCATAATTTTAAAATATTTCATTCTGATTTAACCAAATTTGGTCTCACAGCATAAAACTCGGTTAAAAAAAATATTTCTTATAACCAGATTCATTATATGTGTACTTACATTAGCCCACCTAATATTACTAATACTTGACCTAGCTTAACCTAACCTATCATATTGGCTCACATGATACCGGGTTGACTATCAAATTAGTATTAACGTAACGTAAATCTCACATAACGTAAATAAATAAGAGGTTTGAGAAAGATTCACGTAACTTAACATCTTTAGCACAACATAGATCATGAGTGAAGATAAATGTTTCACTAAAATGAAAACTTAATATTTAGAGCCAATTAGACTGAAAGTACCGGAAAAATAAGGTTTACTGGATATAAAATAAGGAGAAACGACGTTTTACATTTCCCGAGAATTGAAAAATATATAATATGAGCAAACAAAATTAAGTATTAAATAGCTCTATCAACGTTTCTCGCACGATGAGTGACTGGCTAGAACACGTGGTATCTTCACTTAAAGTTCACATAACGTGAAAGTTATGAATATGTTAATAAAAGAGCCTGGGTCCATAATAGTGCAATCGAAAAGTGGGTGCAAAATAGCGCAAACAATCGGGGTACAAAATAGCGCAGTCACTTAAGTGCGCAGACGATCGGGGTACAAAATAGCGCAGTCACTTAAGAGCGCAGACGATCGGGGTGCAAAATAGCGCAGTCACAAAAGGGCACAATCCTTAACTTCCGTAAAAAGTCGAGTGGATGTTTGGTAGGAATGCGTAAATTACTGGATCAAACAGCTGTCCAACTTCGTCCTTGAGAATGTTTGAAATCTGAATGCCCTCTAACCTCACCTGAACTAATCTAGCCTAACCTAACCTAAACACACCATACCAGTAACTTGAAAGTTAGGGCTGATTGGGCGATCTGTTCATATGCTAACCAGACCTACCTTGTGTTGTTCTGGAAAGGGCACTATATGGTCACTAAACACTTGTGCGATCTGTACAACTATAATGCACTGTTTCGCACCTGCTCTATATTGGAACTACGAGGTTGCACTGTTTTGTACCTGATCTATATTGGGACTACGAGGTTAAGCTGTTTTGTACCTGCATCTATATCAGGACTACGAGATTGCGCTGTTTTGTATCGGCTCTATATTGGGACTACGGGGTTGCGCTATTTTGTACCGGCTCTATATTGGGACTACGGGGTTGCGCTATTTTGTACCTGCTCTATATTGGGACTACAAGGTTGCGCTGTTTTGTACCTGCTCTATATTGGGACTACGAGGTTGCGGTGTTTTGTACTGTCAGTTAATAAGTTATTATATATTATTATTATATTAGTCCATAGAAACAGTAGAAAACATAAAACGGTAAAGGTGTTCACTAAATCGTACTAATTACATTAAATGTATTACCGGAACAATACATTTCAAAGGGATTTGTAAAACCCTTATAGCATAGCTTAGGGTTACCCAACATTTTCCATAAATTTTGTAAATTACTGACAGGAGGGCGAACCATAAAAAAAAGCAACTACTTTAATAATTCAACGTGCGTGTATAACTGCGATACTGACACTGTCGGAAAGTTTGTTCATTAACCTGATGTTCGGCCATGCGATGTCGGAAGAGCGTTACGGGATGTTTCACCCTCTCGCTTGTAACGAGAAAACAACGCACACAAAAAAAGGAGTTTTGGGTATACGTGCCAACTGTATTTGACATCAAAGGGTAGAGCACATACTTTATAATATTAGTCAGTAAAGTGAGCTATGAGATAGGTTTGTGAGTGAAGGGTATGGGGTATGGCCGGAATTAGAGGATAACAAACACAAGATCTACTCGGCGTGGCCACTACAACACTAGAATAAAAATTCCATCATAATTGGCAGTTTTCCAGAGAAAAAAAAAATTCTCGATCTTTTTAAATACTTTTTCCTTCAATTCTATGGGATTAAACTAATGATTATGAATGAAAATGTTTTTTAAACCTTGTGTTGAACACGTCACCAAATTTTATGTATTTATCAAGTATTGTTAGTATGTAATGCTTAAGTAGGTAGACCAATGTAGTCTTACAAAATTCATGTCTCCTACAACTTCAATTATGTCTTTGAACACTTTAAATTACTTTAATATGGGTCTTTGTTAATAAAAAAAAAGACTTACCATTTTCAACTTGGAGACTTCCCCACGAACCACCACAGATCCCTGAAAGGTATGGTTATGGAATTAGTCCGCATCCTCATCGCTCTTTTTCTTAGGTCTGGATCAGAGCGTCACAATTACACTTGTGTGTCCTCCGAATAAAGTGTCCTCTGAATAAAGTGTCCTCTGAATAAAGTGTCCTCTGAATAAAGTGTCCTCTGAATAAAGTGTCCTCAGAATAAAGTGTCCTCAGAATAAAGTGTCCTCTGAATAAAGTGTCCTCTGAATAAAGTGTCCTCAGAATAAAGTGTCCTCAGAATAAAGTGTCCTCAGAATAAAGTGTCCTCAGAATAAAGTGTCCTCTGAATAAAGTAGAAGGAAGGCAAATTAAACAAGTGTGTATATAAATGTACCACACTTTCTGGCGGTAGAAATATATTTTTGTAAATTGGAATGATTAGAAGAAGTGTTTGAAAAGTAATTGTGATCCAAGTCAAGGGGGGGGAGGGGGTAAAGGTACTCTATTCCGAAAAATGTTCGAAAATTGTATGAATCAAGAAACTTATGTTTAGACTTGTCATTCCCTGGATTCTTTATTATTATTATTATTATTATTATTATTATTATTATAGGCTTTGAGAAACTATTTGAAGTAGCTCTCACCTATTAAATTTCTAAGTAAAAATATTCATCTAGGCGCTATTTGGAGTAGTCTATTCACAACAAATATTTTGAAAATTATATAGCCCCTATAAACCATTTATAGGGGTCCTCGACTTTAAATTCCTAACAGTTAGCAAAATTTAAGAATTTCTCCCTGGTAATCTCCTGAAATATATAATTTAAAGCATAATTCCTAGTTTTTCCAATCAGTGGCCACCATGTTGTGAATATGACTCTCGTAAAATACAAGATTATTGGAATACCGTCACTTATATCTGGAACATGAAGCACTGTAGTTGATTAACGAATAACTGCTCGTCTTTATGCCTGTATTTCAACAGAGAACGTTCTAAACGCAGTTACTATAACTTATGGTAGCAGATTTAAACGTATATAACTTCTAAACTAAAATAATCAAAGAAATGGTTATTTGAGGGGTTCGGGGCAAAAACATGATAACCTTTATATAATTTAGAGGGGAAGTATTCACTATACAAATGTCTATAAAATCCTGAAATTTAGGTAAAAAGTTAAATGGCCTATTAGTAGATATCAGCCATCCTTAACTGACCATGAAAACATCTTATTTCAAGTAGTAGTTCACCAGAAATCTATGCTAATACTTTATGTATATATATACGCGACAATCCTTCTTCCTAATGCTTTGATTGTGAAAATGGTTTATTCTCTCAGAGATGAACAAAGAATACTGATCCAGCTTTGCAAAAAGTGTTAAGACTTTCAAGAGGAAGCCTCCACATAGCCCCCAGGAAACCATTCAAAGATATTTCTGACATGGACAAGGAAGACAGAGATGGCAGTTTCGTGGATTTAACCTTGAAAGTATAACAAAAACTTGCTTTAGGATGACATTGAACGATGCAACCTTCATCAGATGCCAAACATAAATATGGGAGGAAATCACCATGATTCTGATTCATTCAATAAATACAATCAACATTTTTTTTGCAGAATAGACTATGATGAATCATTATTTATAATTCGGGAGAAATGTTTTACTCATACAACAGATTTTTTTTTCTCAAACTTTCCGATAATATACATAGCTGAAGTTTAGCACACTGATAAATTAAGTGATTATTCACTACACAATTCAATGTAACACACTATACGGCTCGTTTCTAATGCATTTAATTTCACTTTAAATGAGGGGTGGTGAGGCTAATGTTTTAGATCTTGACCATTCGACCTTGTCTGACCTCTGCCCTCCTGGCTTATGGAGGAATTCATTTCTCAGGTGGGGACAGCATTAAGGTGAATTCCATTATCCCCAAATACGTGAGAATGATGATGGTGGAAATCAGGGGGGGACCTGCAGTTTAACGTGGGCTCCGAACCACGGAGTGGGATCTTGTATACCACACATTCACAAAGAGTGAAAACACACACTTTGACAGGTGAAGGAAGGGTTTGGTAATCAGATCGATCTGTGCCGGGACCGATATTTGAACTCCGGACCCCTAAAAGAAGTCTGACACCTTGCCCCTAGACCACCAGATCACGTTTTAAGTGTCATATAGTACTCTACCAACCAAAACATGGCAGTATTTTTGGCAGATTTTTCTCTGGGGCCAAAGAGTAATATAAAAGAGGACATGTCTTTGGAAAGAGCAATGAATCAATGACAACGAAAATAACATGTGTTCCTTTTATACATCAACAACACATTCACTATATTTCTTTCTTTCTTTTCATGGCTCCTTGGTCTTATAGAATGTGGCTTCCGATACGAGTTTTTCAATGCACGTACGTATTTTACAGGCGGGCCTTTGGAACACTAGGTGAAAATAAACACTTTATGCGTTGGGTTTTCTTTCTTCCTGAAAAAATGTTCCTTTCAAAACTTACTGTGAATGTAAATACGACTCATGTTAACAGAATAAAATCAAAATTCTAACAAAATTGATTTAATTTATCTTACAAATTTACAGAGAAGGATTTTTTAATAACGTATAATATTTTGTATATTTCCCATATACAAAATCAATATATTTTAGAAAAATATTTAGTTATTTCATTTAAACTTATGAGGTTATGTGCTTGAATAATATATAATATGGTTGCTAGCTTAGTATAACTCTCTTGTGACCAAATATTACAGATTTAAGAATAAAAAATAATTATAGCTTCATTCCGGCTCCAGGAACTGTTTGTAATGAAAGAGTTGAAACCAAACATTCTTTCCATTTTATTTCAGTCTTATAATTTCCTGCCATAAATCGTTTCTCTTCCCTTCGCTTCACCTACGTGCCCAAGCCCAGAATGTAACCCCCACTCCCCCACCCTCGCTATGGTCCAATCTCCTGTCTACAAGTCACGTGTCCTTGCCGAACTGAGAACTGTTCAAATCAGCACCGTCTACTAGGTTAGTGGTCTCATTAGTTTTTCACTTTGACATTTTTTTTATTTTATAAACGGTATTTAGTAAAATATACTACTCTTTTTTTTATGAGTGTGTGATAGACTTGTAATATAATAAGACACACAAATTTTCCTCTATTTTACCTGATATTATATTAAGTTTTTACCAACTAAGAGACACATTGTAACAGATTGTATTTACTGCCACTAATCAATTAATAAAAATTAATAATTTTATTTTTGTATTATAATTTTTAGATCGTATAGATTTGAATTTTTTTAATACATAATATATATTTTTTATGGAAATATTTAGTGTAGCTCTACCAGATTGACACAAAAGAACCTTTGTTTAGAGTTGAAATTATACTAAATTTGTTTTACGTTATCTTGTTTGTTTCGCATGTGTCAACTTTGACAGCGGTAAGTAAATTGAGTTGGTTTCTTGACGCGTTTTAGGCCTATTATTGTGATATTTCCTCTAGTTGTTTGTTTGCTTGACAGCCTCCAGGCGTAACTGCCAGTGGCCGACATTGTCTTGGCCATCTGAAGAAGAACTGCCCCCCCCCCTCCTCCACAGCACCATTGACCTTTCTCTCGACCCACCACAATTGTCTGGCTGCAAGGATCAAGATGTCACTCTTGCAATAGACTAGACTGCCAATGACGGGGAGATTGAGGTTCGAATATCGGTCGAGTGTACTGAAGGTGGATTTTATAAAATAAGTTTTCCACTGTACCTCCATACGATTGCGGGTAAATTTTCTCTAAAATATATCTTTCATAATCCCTTAAACTATTTTCGTAATTAGTATATACAAGTTTAACCCGAACGGGTAGTAAGACACTGTGCTAAGAAAAAATGAAAACATAATTAATTTTATAAGTGCTGAATTTAACTATCAAAAGTAGCCACAATATTTTTTTGTGCTTATTACCTGTTGGCAATTCATATTTATGTAAATCGACATCAGTTTGATAGAAACTTTACTTATATCATTTCGAATGACTTGTGTGATCTCGAATTGGAACGTGATTGGTTATTGTATTATTATTATTAGCACCGCGTCTTACTACCCATTCGGGTTACACGCACTTACGCTAATGTGTAATGGTAGGGTGATTGTGAGATG
>CABFVZ010000389.1:0-38324 GCA_902151445.1 Timema monikensis
TATGCGTATAAACCTGTGTAACATTTTTTACATGTCATGCTCAGTCTAAAACCAGTTAGTTAATTCTATAAACCTGGGTACTCTGACAATTCTCAGCTAGCCTGAGTTACTTCGAGCTATGTTATGTGGTTTAGAATTGGATAAGAGAGAGAGAGAAACCTTTAAGTATTTTTTCTTTCCTAAACACATAAAAAATAATTTCACGTTTTGAAATCGTTCTCTAATTTGATTGATTAGATGAGATACATCATTGTATGATTAGCTAAATTAAATAAATGTGTTAATAAAAGGTTTGAAGAGCATAACAAATTTAGAAACTCGTGATTTGTTAGTTTAAATAAGTTTATGTAGACTAATATAGAAATACTTCCTTGAGCTTATAACCTAAATGACAGTTTCAACGTAAGTCTTAACACAAAGTTTGTCATTTGAGCAAATGTATATTAGTTTTAAGCTAGCCTGTTTAATTACAACTATTGAAAGTTCAATTAATATTGTATCAGAATATAATATTATTATGTTAATAATATGTTTATGATCTTTAGTTTGCCCTACAATATTTTTCTTCCAACATTTAACAACCATCAGGTTTACAATCGTGGTATAATGATCACTACAATCATCCAATAGAATAAAAATTGTCAATATATTTTAAATAATAATTGTTGGCATTTTATCCTATTTTGACCTCCCCCCCCTCCCCACCCTTGGAAAAATGTCCAATGTTTATTACAATACTACAACATAAATTATCGTTTGAAAGTAAAACCTCAACATAAAGTATAAGGTTCAAACAAATAAAATAAAGATTTAGATACCGTGTTTGGTTATAATATTGAACTTTCAATATGATATAATATTTTAAAGCAATATAAACTCTAAGAGAAACTTTAAATGCATTGTAATATAATAGTACTTCCTACAAGCTAATAACCCACACTATCGTTGAAACGGAAGACAACTACACAAAGTTTGCCATTCAAACAAATGTAACTAATAAAGTTTTAAGAGTGGTTGTTTCATTTTAGTTATTGAACTCTCAATGTAATATGGTTGCTGAAACCAATATATAAGCTAATAGCCAATTATAAATATTTTGTAGTCTTGGCAGAATGTAAAGTACATCGATGACAGGAACACATGTAAATATATTACAGATTAGATTCGTGTACTTGTACAATATTAGCTGTAAGACTGTATTGTATATCCTTTATTGTAATTGTTTATTTAACCAAGTGTTTATAATAACTATTTTCAAACAATAATACTTTTATTAACCAGATACAATAATATTTTCACGCAAGAACATTGAAATAAACCGTTAAATCTGTCTCCCTACATCTATCAAAGGACAAACTTAACCGTCACGCTTCTGTCCTTTTCAAGGGATGTGTTTATGTCAATTCAGTTTAATATAGGTATCACTGCAAGGAAGTAGTATTGGAAAAGACTTGGGTACGATGTGTTCCTAGCTGATTCAAGTAAATATCTTAAGTGCCATTTAAGGAAGAAAATAAAAATTGATGCAATGACAATTTTTCTTAACTAAATATTAAGAATCTTAAATAACCACAGCAATTATTTTAAAGTGGCAACTATATCAATAACAAGTAAACTATATTGGCCATGGATAGAATAAAAAAACTCTAAGTAATCCCACATTTTTCTACTGCGCAGGGTGAGAATTAGTCTATGATAAGATTTAGCAAATTTCAAATCAGCTGTCTGGAAGCACATTTTATAGTACTCAACAAAATAAGCTTAGATAATTGTGGGTTTTAAAATGAATCGGTTAACCCACTGACCGTATACTTGGGTCCAGGAGACCCAATGCAATTTTAAATTATTTCTAGTTGACGTTTTTTTTATTTTCACCAAGCGTACGATAAGTTCTTGTCTGGTATTCAATGTTGGCGTCACTGCGAAAGTGTGCCAGCTATAATTTTCGACTTCATTAAACACCAGGACCAGTTCATCAAGTAATATTGTTTGGAAGAGGTGTGTATAACTGAGTGTAAAAAAACTACCAGTTGTAAAATTTATTTTATGTCAATTTTGAACATTCACTTATTATCTTTTTCTATAAATTTACTGCAATTCTACAAAACCAATTTACATTTTTACTAATTACTAAACATTAGATGTCATGTATGTTGAATCTAGAAATTTGTAAGTTTATCAACTTATGTGGAAAAAGATATTTAAAAAATGGCTTGTGTTTTTATTTCACAGAACCATTGAGAAATATAAATCCAAAGGTTTACCTCAAAACATTGAAAATTATACAGTAAAATAAAAATAAAAACAAAAAAATAAAATGAGGCTTATCAGACCCCAGTGTACAGATAATGTCTTAATGAAATATATGTACAGTCGGAGGGTTAAAACTCTAATTTTATTCGTGTGTACATTTTATATTTCATGTGTACTTAGATAGTGTAGTTAATATAGTATACTTAACAATAGCCTATTAATGGCTCGTCTACAACCAAACGCACCCGCTTGTCGGACTCACAACTACGCAATAACGTAATTTTGTCTGTCTACAATAGCTTACGCAAACACAATCGTATGTCGGAACTGTCGGACCAGCTTGTCGGGAGGAGATGAACATTGTCTATCTCTTGCGTTTATGTAGTTGCGTTGGCTTGCGTTCAGCCGATCAAAAAACAAATATGGATGGACTACTAAAATCAAATAATTTGATGTTATTTGTTCTATGACAAAAACGATTGGAAATGTATAGTAATGAATACAGGAGTTCCAATTAAAATCATGTGTATTTATCCAGTTAAATATTTTTTAAATAGTTATTTCTTATTTGAAAACATTAATATGAATTTGACTTTTATAGTCATCATTGATGTTTGTTCCTATTGGTTGAAATTACGTTTTACGACTTTTCATTGTAGACAGTCTATTTTGTATTTAATAAAAGCGTAATTACGAGTGCATTTACGATTGCGTAGTTGCGAGTCCGACAAGCGGGTATGTTGGTTGTAGACTGGCCTTTAATGGCTGCATCATCTTCCAAAAATGTCTCAGGATGGCTTTTGAAAAGACAGGTTAGGGAAATTGTTTATAACTTAGCAGATCACTTGAAAAACCAGAAGGACATGTTTAAGTTCAGTTGACAAATTAAGACGTCTTAAGAAGAGTGGGCGAGGAAAAAAAAATTGGTGCGATTCTTCTCTTGTGGATGATTTCTTACCTAAATACTACTATATGGTATAATTCTGGTACTAGAAAATCTTTCCAAACCAAACTAGCATTCTTCAAATGTCATAGTATTTATTAGCCTACATCAAATTATTTATTGTATAAACTCAACAGTTTCAAACTGTTTTAATCTCTTCAAACCTTTTATTATCACATTTATTAATTTAACTAATTACACGTGGATGCACCACAAATATTCAAACAAATTAGTGAACAAAGTCAAAACATCACATTGCCTTGTTTGTGTATAAGAATAAGAAGGAAATCCCTGAAAGTTTCTTTCTCTCTTTTACATTGGTGCTGACAGTTCTAAAATGTCATCCAAGTCTATTCAGTTACATTTTTTTTATATCAATGATCAATGGTGCAATATTTTAAAAACACATTTAATTTTCTCTTTACCTAGCAACCGTGTTTTTTTTATCTATGTTTATCTCTGGTCTAGCTTTATATATGAGTTAAATTTATTTGTAGTTAAAATTATTTCGTTATTGAGAAAGAAGTAAACATCATTGTCTATGTTTTTTATTATTTAGACCATTATTTTAAGAAATGGCTATATTAGACAGTTTGTGTATGGCAAGTAAATTTCGAGGTTGTTTGGTTGGTGCTCTTTTGGGGGATTGTTTAGGTGCACCTTATGAGGGCGAAGACAAAGTTTCTAAAATTGTACTTCAAAGATATTTTGATAAATTAGAAGGCATTTACTTTAAATGTAAGTTAAATAATGCTCTATTGTTTAAATGGATTTAGATTATTTCAGTCATTGGACAATTACAAACTCTTGGGTTTAGGAATTGTGGGGTAACTGTATTATAACTATCAGATTAGCGAGAGAGAGAGAGAGAGCTCTGGTTACCAAAAATTAAAACAATAATGGTTGATTTTACAATAATGAAGGAAAAGGGGATATCAACACTCCTGACGAGTTTTTTTTAGTTTCACTTGAATTTTACAGCAATGCTTGTTTGTCCTAGAACTACTTGTACACCTCTTTGAAGTTAGTCAGCTTTGTTAAATGAACAATATCCCCAGGGATTTCATTAAAGATTTTAATAATGTTATTCTAGATAGCTTGTTTTATTATATCACATGCAAATTAACTTTCATAAAATGGTTTAGTGGTTACAGACATAAATACAGAATAATAGATTGCAAGTCATCTCATTTACATAAAGTACAAGCTATGAATGAATTATACATGAAGGTTATACATAAATCCATGTTAGAACAAACACTAAAAGTATCGTAGGCCTACGCAGTAAGACCAGCTGACCAACAAAATCACCCTTCAGCAGAGCTAGGCGCCACTATACAAATTATTAAACATGCCTCTTTCTCTCTATTACTATACAGAATCATAAGTCAAGGCGTTTTGGTGGGTGGACAAGTCTACCAGACCTTGTAACATTATTAGGCAGACTAGTTCTAAGCGGCATAGCAGCTGAATTAGGAAACTGATAAGTTGAGGTTTACATGTCCTCTAGCTTGTTATTAGGAGCGGATGGTCGTGTTACCTTTAATGCTTCAAGATCACCCATATCATCACCAAAGCGCCTCACCCTATCCTGATCTTCACAGGAAATGTCATTACCAGAATGCCTAGGCCTAATAATAAATTTCGTCTATAAAGTTTTCCTTTTATATACATCAAATATGACATGTATTTCAATACCTAACCACACTACCCTCTTTCCAAAATCAAAGTTTGGTGTTCCAAATAAAAACATACTGCTCAGGGTTAAAAAAATTGCTCACAGAATCAAGTAATTTTGACATAATGTAACAATTTCCCTACTTTCGCAGTCACTGCATCATCAATAAATATTTCTGGCTTCAAGTGGCAATCCTGTATAGGCAGTCTAGAATTGGGGGTGCGACTTTGAAGAAGCTGAGCAGGTGAGTGTGAGAGCCCTGCCACTGGGCTATTTCTATAATCCAGAAGGAAAAGTGGAAGGTCTCCACGATCATATTGCACATTTTTTAACATCAATTTGACAATTCCAACCACTTTATCAGCCAAACCATTGCTGCGGGGATAGTGAGGTCTGTAGGTTGCTAATTCATTATTCCATGATTGAGCAAATAACTTACTTTGAATTCATATGAGTCAAAAGGTTGGTTGTCAGCATGAATTGTTTTGGTATCTCAAAACATGCAAAGATTGGTTTGAGCTTATTTATAGCAGTGGAAGCAGACCTACTAGGGAACTACTCAGCCTCAATCCACCGTGAATGGTAGTCCACAATAACTAGATAGCTATTGTAAAGTAGTCAGCGTTTTAGGCCCTTAGCTCTCGACCATTTCATTTAAATAATTATATTAGTTTGCCATTGTTTATTTTGTTAATATAATGGTATTTTTATAATCACTAAATTAACTATGGATGTAATAGGCTCACTCGCAAGCGTCCAGTATTTTTAATATTCAAAGACATTAAATAACATTTTATATATCGTTTTACAAAATCCCCCCTTAAGTTTATTAGAAATCATGTTAACACTATAAAGATACTGAGAGTACTAAACTTAAAGCACATCATTGTTTTCCAAACATTTAGGCCTCTTTTAATAAATGGCCTTCAGCATCTTCAATGTATTTTCTTTTCTAGGCCTAATTTAATCTCTTTATTACTATTAGATGTTTAGTTATAAGAAAGTGGGGGGCTTAATGTTAATTATAAGTTGTCCGAATCATAACCAATGTTGTAAGCAGTATATCTAGGCCTAATTTAAACTCTATATTACTATCAAATGTATAATCACAAGAAAGTGGGGGGCAGGGGTGGTGGTTAATGTTAATTATAAATTTTCCAAATCATAACCAAAGTTGTAAGCAAAATGTGTTCAATTCATTAACTTCATTTTTAGGCCTTTAACTTTTAAATTTAGTGGTTTTCATTCTTGTAAAGTCTTTGTTGGAATCTTAGTGTCATATAAATTTATTACTTTTACCTTTCATTTCTAAGCATCGTGCTGATTTATTTTATCTGTACCCGGAAGCTGTGAAATGCACCTGTGGCTTCACAGTGGAAAGAGAAGCTTTGGCGTGAACAGCTAGCCAATCAGCACATCAGACTTTAGCGTCTGTGTTTGATACTATGTGGAAGGGAAGTGTTAACAGCGGGAGGCTAGCTGGTTAGCTTATGAGCTATTAAGACATATACTAAGAGGTATGAATAGTCGTTCTTCACTTGTGATCTTTAGAGTGTTGAGAGATGGGTAGAGGAAAAAGAGAAACCACCTTGTGGCTAATTTATCACAAATAAAACCATATTATGTCTATCTTCAAGTACTAATTATTTTTATCTTTTCATCTTGTAACTTGTGGTTTAGATAGTGACAAAATGTCTATTAACTTTTCTCTAAAATAAAACTTGATAATCAACATAATAAATTTCAATTTCTTTAATCAACTATGTTCTCCACCCCCACCATTATTTAATTAACCCTGAGAAGCTCTTTTGAACCCACTGGCTGCCGCAAACAATATCTAAAGCAGAAGAGGAGACTGGAGAAGTTTGACTGGTTAGAATATCACCATTATAATCCGCAAAATCAGCAGCTTTAATAAAGGGTAAATAAGGAATGTCATGAGGTTGCAGTGGGTCCTTTATTTTATACCATTAAAATCGATTGCATGTTGGGTACGCAAGTATAAAAATTTTCAAATCAGAGTTGATTCTTGGCCAAGAGAATTTGCGAGACACTTGAACCTTGACTTTTTCAAAACTGAGGTGAGTTGCATGAAGGATCTCAAGGGTGAAGCGCCTCAGTTTAAATGGAACTAATAGACGCTCATCATAGTAAAGAAGCCCATCATGGACTGTGATGTCTTTTCTGGGGGAAAATAGTGATTCAGCTCTGAGCAATCTGATGACAATGTCTTAGGCCAACCCTTAATGTAATAATTAAAGACTTTGCTCAGAACAGAGTCCACAACTGTATTTTCCTTGTACTTTGCAAGTAAGGATGGTTGAACATCGGAGGTTGTCCCTATAACATGTACTATGTCATACATACTTTCATCTACAGATGAAAGGAATATTTTAATAATTTTAGGATAATAAATCCGCTATGTGTGTGTATTTGCCTGCTAAATATTTGAGTGTGAATGAATAGTGTAATAGTTTCAGCCTAAGGCGGTGGAGGCAATTATAATGGTAATTTTACCAATGGTTTTTACAATGATGGAGGGGAGTGGCTGATGATCTGAATGCAGCTTTACAGCTTTGTGACAATACACAAAGTTATGGAACCTTTTGATTGCAAATGAGACATCAAGTAACTCTTTTTCTACCTGAGCATAGCTTTGTTCAGTGGCGGTAAGAGATCGTGAAGCATATAAAATGGGCTAGCCACCTTGCATTAAAGTGACACCAAGGGGATATTGACTTCTGTCAGTATGTATGTTGATGGGTTTTGGGCAGGTCAAACGGAGTCAGCAAGACATGTTCTGATATATACTTTTTTATAAGCTCTAACTACTTACTGTGGGAGGAATTCCAAGACCACTTAGAATCCTTTTTCAGAAGTTCATGGAATGGGGTGCAAATATCTGACAGGTTGGACATAAATGGTCTTAGATAATTGACTGTTCCCAAAATACGCTGAAAATCCTTCCTTGAACAGGGTATCTACCGTCCGGGAAAGCGGGAATTAGCCGGGAATTTGAAGTGATCGGGAAAAAACGAGAATAAGTCGGGAATTTGGTAAACTACAGTAAAAATCCGAGAAAATGTTGTATTACTCAAAATATGAAATACAATAATCATTAAATCAGGAAATTATGTGATTCAAACTGTCATTTTTTTGTTTGTAGCTGTGTAATATATTTTTAATTCCTAGTAAACAATGTTAATACAAATTTAAAAAACATATTTATTTACATTTAAAACTTATTATTATTCATAAAAAAGATTTATAGAAAAACGAGGGGGGGGGGGGCGAGTTAAAAGGATGTGACATACTTTTTAGTCGGGAATTTTAGGAAATGATCAGGGGAAATCAGGGAAAAGGTCGGGGACTTTATTGGTCAAGTTGTGTAGACACCATGTTGAAGCAGGTACTTCAATGTCCTGAATAACCTGAACCCCAGTATCATCAGGACGAATTTTATCCTTATCAAATTCCAAACCTAAAAATTTAACTTTATCCACAAAGAATTAAACTTTTTTCATGTTGAATATTATACTATTTTTAAGAGCATCTTGAATAACCTGTTCAACTATTTTCCATAACTCTTTCATTGTGTCTACTCCACATAAAATATCATTAAAATATACACAGACTCCCCAATATTCCTTAAGTACATATGAGTCATCTTTTGGAAGTACTCAGGAAGCACACTTAGTCCAAATGGGGTCAAGATCATCTAAATGCACCTTAAGTTTACTTAACATTTTTAGGGGGACTCTGTGGGCTGGGATACTTTTAGGTATAGCACCTTTTTTAAAATTTTAAATCAAGAACCTCTGAGAAACATCCAAGGCCATTTAAAACATCTTGGCTTGAAATCCAGAAGTTTTGAAAACCTGGTTTACTTTGAGCATTGAGAACCCCAACAATTGTTTTTGTAGTGTGATTGAGATTAACACAAGATGAAAGGCTAAGTAATGATATGGCCTTAACTGAATTGACACTATTAAACACCAAGATATGTGCTATGTTTTCATAGACAACAGTAAATTTCACCAATATGTGCAATCTCAAAACCCTCAAAAGCGGCTTCAATATGAATTTTATGCGCACTTAGCCTAGAACCTTAATCTGGTACAATGGACTGCAAAGACCTTAGATGAAGGATATTAACTCCTGCCCTTGTGTCTTATTTGAAATGTACAGGTTTGCAGTTAATTAGCAATGATATGCACCAATGACAATTGATATTGACATAATTTATAATTGCAAGAGAATCTATATCTGAATAACCTGAAACAGGCGGCAAAGAGTAACACTATGACCACTAGAAAAACTATTTGTAGCAACACAATTTCTGGCATAATGGTTCATACCTTGGCATCAATTACATCGCTTATTAATTGTAGGACATGGCCGGTTTGGATGGTCATAACCACATTGATAACACCTTTTCTAACAAACTTTTTACTAGACTTGTTTCTTGACACACCAAGATTTTCTTTGGGGTCGGGGCGTAACGGTTCAGTTTGCTGTAGATTGTTCCAACTTCTTGATTATCCTGTTTTCTGAAGGTGGCATCGATTCTGCACTTGGGAGGGTTGGGGTGTGGTTGTTTTTTACAAACTTTAAATATCACTCTGCGATGATCCTCCTCCATATTTAATGGTTTTCAAGTTTTTGTATGCTAGCTCCACTGATTTGCCATATCCCACAACTTTTTGTAGGGTAGTGTCCTCCCCAAGAAGGTGTTGTTTTATTGACTGTGAGTTCACACCCAATATTATTTGCGCACACGGCCACTTATCCTCCTTGTCACAAGGCGTGGCAAGAGCTCCGAGTTCTGTGTAGAAGTTTTCAAACAGTTCACCGAGACATTGTTTCCTGTTAAAAAAATTGAACATACGTTCCTTCTTCTTCAGAATAAAGTGGAATTTAAGAACAGACAATATATCATTCACTGTTTCTTCTTCAGGTTTGATGGTAGTAAAGGATTTATAGACAGCATCTCGTCCTTATAGGTTTTTTAGCCTGGCTATTTGCATGCACGCAGATTTTGTTTCAGTCTTTGTCGCCTCAAAATATTCCAGGACTTCTTCATGGAATTCATCAAGATTCTTCGCCAAGTCTCTGGCAAGATTAAGCGACTTTGATTTATTAAACTCAATTTTAATAACTTCTTCTTTACAGAACGAGATAGTCTTATCTACAAATTTGAATCACAGATAATTAATTCCCTACAGACACTATCGACTGCGCCATGTTTTATTATATTACATACAAATTAACTTTCATAAAACGGTTTATTGGTTACAAACATAATCAGCAATTTCAAGACGTCTCATCTAAATAAAGTACACACTATGAACGAATTATACATGAAGGTTATACATAAATCCATGTTAGAACAAACACTAAAAGTATACACAGTAAGATCAACTGACCACAAAAATCAACCTGCATCTGAGTTAAGTGCCACTATACAACTTATTAAACATAGCCTAGCATTTGTTTCATAATTTACCATGTTAAATGATTTGTGTGATAATTAAGCTCCACCTTTTGTATTGTAGACAGAGTTTAAAAGTAGAAAGAACCTGCTTTGGTGACCCCGTGGTCTTATGCGCTACTCTTGTAGTAGGATAGACTGCCGATGATGGGGAGATTGAGGTTCGAATCTTGGTCGGGTGTACTGAGGTTTTTTTCCAAATTGGTTTTCCACTCTTCCGTTATGCAAATGCGGGTACACTTACTTAAATCCCTAAAAATTAAGCCCTAACATAATTAGTACATAAGCATATAACCCGAACAGGTAGTAAGACGCGGTGCTAAATAAAAACAAAGATTCATAGAATTGCGGTACATAGATTAGGTTAGAGCGACCCTAGCAAACAGAAAATAAATTAATATTGGAAGCACCCCACTGGGAGGAAGTATCAGCAGGAAATAACCTTTGTAAGCTATAAAGGTAATGTTGAAACCTTGGAGAAATATTGGGCATTGTGAACGCTTTTGGCTGGCAAAAATAAGGTTTTACATCACTGTATGTATAGTATGATCTTGATAGTTTGAGTTAAAATAAGACAAGGTTCACCTAAAATTATCAAAATATTGAATTACATGATAAAACTAGGAAAGGAGAAAATAATTGGGATTATCATTGTGGATGGATTTTGAAGAAGTTTATCAACAACGGATCAGATTTTTACCATTCGACCAATATTAGGGCAAACACGTGGGAATACAACATGATTCCACCATTATATCAATTATACATAGATTTTAAAAAGTATTATGATTCAGTTAAATAAACAAATTATATGTAATTTTAAAGTTTAAGATACTCAAAAAACTTGTCAAACTAATTGAGATATGTTTGATGTGCGTGGCAGGCTATGGGTTTTTAATCTATAACTTTAAAGTATGATATTAGTGTAATGCAAGAGAGTAAGGAAGGGTTGACATTAAACAATACAATGCAGCTATTAGAAACCTACGCAGATAATTTAGCTTTGTGCTAATTTCGTGAGCCTAACATTTTCCTAAGCTTTCAAAGATTTCAAAAAGCTCAAATCTTTGTTGGGTGCTTTAACTGCCAAAATGCATTGAAGCCATGGTTTAACCTAGATTGTTACAATAAACAAGAAGACGTTTAACAGTGCTTTCTTATCCTTGGTGTTTAATTTCAGCTGAGAACTAAATAACGATAGTTTTAGGGAGTAAATTGCTCGGGCCATCCATCTAGCTTGGTGCATGGCACCCGGAGGTCTGATTTTAATAAAAAAAAATTTGCATATCCACCTAAAAATACCATAGATAGTTCGATCAACTCTCGATAGTCCTCTCTGACCAAAATATTTTTAAGTTCAGCGCGGTAAAAGTCAAGCAAATTTTCAAGTTCGGGTACAGTTCGGAACAGTTGCACTGTTTCTCTATACCACTGTATTTTAGTGGGATCGATGTTTTTCCAATACTCTTTGAGCATTTTAAAGAGTGAAATATCGAGGCTTGTTGTCACTTGTTTAATTTTCACTTAGAATACGGCCTTCAATACCAGTTCGTATACATGATGGTGGCAAGCGAAAAAAAGCATTTACCTATAAAATTTTTGCTCGAGGAGCATACAAGCACCATTAAAACGACCTGTATTTGAAGCTGTAGTATCACAACAGAGAATTTGGACTTTGTTTTCGAGATTCCAATCTAAGATCGCCTTCCAAATAGCTTGCACCTGTTCTTTGCCTGGAGAATTATCCATTCTCGACACAGCAATGATTTGTTCTTTAAGTCCATATGAAATAACTATAGGAAAGTGTTCTTCTTTCGATTTTCAAGCACTCAAAGCAGGCAACAGTTTGCCATCCCAATGTAAGGTCACTACATCCGGTACCTCGTTTTGAAAATCAATTTTTATGTTTTCCGCGCGTTCCTTCCGTTTTTCTGGTCGGATTCTTTGGATTGAAGACTTACTTACCGGAAATTCATCAGTTTTAATTCCAAGTGCATCAATAGTAGCTTCAAGAATAAACACAGAATCTCTCATACTTAACTGACACCTACCTAATGCAGCAACGAACTTTGGAGTAGTAAAATATTTCCTCAATACTGATTTACTTGTCCCAGGTTCTGAGCTTTCGATCAGTGTTGGGAAATCTTCTGAATCCATATTTTCACTAGAATTTGAAGAGGAATCTTCTTGCAATGGTTTGTATGATGCTGAGGATGTTGAAGTGGAAATATATTTCATTCGCCGATTGTCTTCTTTGACAGCTCGAAGTTGCGCCCTTTCCTTTTTTTTGGCCAGTTTTTTATCCACTCCACCTAAGTGAGCAGGTCAGCCCGGCTTTCCTTGGCGCTGCAAGAACATCCTATCTTCCTCTATTTTCATTAATTGAAGTGCATCAGCATGTGCAATGTCGAACAAATTGTCTAAATTAACACTCAAAGCAGGCAACAGTTTGCCATCCCAATGTAAGGTCACTACATCCGGTACCTCGTTTTGAAAATCAATTTTTATGTTTTCCGCGCGTTCCTTCCGTTTTTCTGGTCGGATTCTTTGGATTGAAGACTTACTTACCGGAAATTCATCAGTTTTAATTCCAAGTGCATCAATAGTAGCTTCAAGAATAAACACAGAATCTCTCATACTTAACTGACACCTACCTAATGCAGCAACGAACTTTGGAGTAGTAAAATATTTCCTCAATACTGATTTACTTGTCCCAGGTTCTGAGCTTTCGATCAGTGTTGGGAAATCTTCTGAATCCATATTTTCACTAGAATTTGAAGAGGAATCTTCTTGCAATGGTTTGTATGATGCTGAGGATGTTGAAGTGGAAATATATTTCATTCGCCGATTGTCTTCTTTGACAGCTCGAAGTTGCGCCCTTTCCTTTTTTTTGGCCAGTTTTTTATCCACTCCACCTAAGTGAGCAGGTCAGCCCGGCTTTCCTTGGCGCTGCAAGAACATCCTATCTTCCTCTATTTTCATTAATTGAAGTGCATCAGCATGTGCAATGTCGAACAAATTGTCTAAATTACTTACAAATTCTTGTTGTCGCTGCTTGAACATGTCTTGTAATTTCTTTGCATTTTTTTTAAGTCTCTCCAAACTTGATAATATTAACAAGCTTCCTCACACAATTTGGAAATGATTTTATAGGTATGCGTGCCTTTTTCCAAAATACATTTGCGAATAGCGAGATTTGCACTTTTATTAATACTTAAATTCACATCTCGAATATGTAAAACAAAACTGCAAGAACTTGTCCATTAGACAGAAGTTTCAAACCCGTTATTTGATGTTTTATGTTCCCTATTAAAAATATCACTTTTTCAGAACCACGCAATTCCACTGCCATGTTCTGTTCACTGATTAAAAACTATACAGACATTTACTAACAAAACAACTTGGAATTATAAGCACATTGACATGTAGACGTGCGCTGTCCTGAATAAACTGTTACTGACACGTTTCACGGGTTGTGCAATCTCACTATCGAAGCATTCAAAAACCTTCCTTTTTCTTTTTTCTTTTATCTTTACCATTTGAAGCTGTTGGGTGCTCTGCTACAGACACGTGTTGTCAGTGTTCGCTCGCTTAAGTACACATGTACTGACTGACACATTTAAATGCAAGTCGGCACAGGTTGTTGTGGTTCAAATTACATTAAACTTTATTTACAATTGTTTTGACTTAAAAGGAAAAAAATAAGAGGTTATGCAAAAAAAAAAAATTATATATATATGTAGAAGCCATACAAGAATTTCTTTTAAAAATCAGATGCATATAGAAGTCATTTAGAGTGATATTAGCCTGGAATTTATTTGAAAATTATATGCCTCTAGAAGCTATTTGTAGGGGTTCTTCCTTGTAAAATTTTTCAAAAGTCATTGTTTCTAAGTTATTTGAAGTTCGATACAAGGCCATCTTTAAGTTTTATTTCAAAAACTTCAGAAAATTTTGGGGGAGTGGGAATAAATAAGGGTTTGAACCCCTTAAAACGCCTTCTTATGCCTGTGAATATGTTATATTTTGGATATGTCGGATAAAACAAAATGTCAGATTAAATGGAATGTTAGATAGTCGAAGGGTGGATAATCCCGATATTTATGCAACATGCAACTTTAGAGGTTGTTTATAGTTGTGGTGTGGTCGGGTATTTCTGGCTATTTTCATTCCCTGTGGTTTCATGAGTCCTACAACCAGGACTTTTCATTTAAGAAAAGCAAAATAGTGTTTAACACTTTGTAAACGATATTTGGGAATCTTTTGGTCTCAATAATAATTTTGAAGATAATAATATTATTTTAAACATTTTGTTTTTAGCTCCTGTGAAGCAATACACTGATGACACGGCAATGACAAAATGCATTGCTGAGTCTCTAATAACTCAAAGGAAATTTGATCCAGATGACTTGGCAAAGAGGTATGAATATAATTTTATATTGTGGTGCATTTTCTAAAAGGGTTAAATTTTGTGTTCTTAACCTTGACATCATAATGTCACTCATATTAAATAATTATTAATAAAAAACAATAAAATTTGTTGTTTGACTAGGTCATATATTATCTTCAAAAAATAGACATTCCATTTTCCCTGAAATTATGACTTATTATTACTACTGTATTATAAAGAGTACAGTAGAGAAGCTAGCAAGGCCAATACGATCTATTTATGGAAATAATGTAGGCCTATAATGAAGTAACTTAAGAAAACATTTAAAAAGGGGTTTGATGAACATTTCAATTCAAATTAAAAGAGCTAATGGGTTCTCATGATGACCTAAAAGAGCCAAGCTTGTTCTTGAAAATATTCTTTGCTAGCTGACATCACAGCTAATGGTAGTTTATTAGTTTTTTTTATATCTCATCACATTTTTACCACTTCTTTTTCTTTCTCAATTATTTATTTCCTCTATGAAGCTGCATTACTCATTTCGCACTCTCTTCTAAAGAGTTTCACTAGAATAAAATATAGATAAGTGCGTAGGGACTGATTTAATTTAAGAGATAGCCACTACCCAGGCTCAATCCATTGACAGCGGTATAAAGTTGGATTCACACTGAGAGGGCTGGTCACTGTCTGTGTCATACTGCATACAATGTTGAACAGGTCAGTTACATATGAGTAACCTTGCAAGACCATTTTTTGAGTCACACTGAGAGGGCTGTGCACTGACCATGCTCCGACTGTGTCATCTTGGATTGATTAAAAAGTGTTCGCCCAAGGTCATAGTCCAGCATGGTAGGCGCACTGTCCTGTCAGGGTGAATTGAAATCCGGGCTCCCTATGGTTAATCATGTGTCTTTTTTCCTATTTCGGCTTCTTTCATTAAAGGCAAACATTCACAAAGAGTCTTATATATAGTATAACAATGCCTGAATAACATTCCAACACAACTATCGTGTGCAGTAATTATGGCAGAATGAAACTTAATAATATTTATACAAATATGTAATTTGCATTGTACAAATATATAATTTTCAACATAAAGAATATGAGAATAATCTATTAAAGATGTTATTTGGAAGGAGATAGCGAGAAAACTCGATTTCAAAAGTAGCTTTGGTGACCAAAACAGTCAGCTTGGTAACGATAGGACACAACTGGCGCACAGTCCTGTGAGAGTGAATGTTCGCGACATGACACCACCGGCGCACAACCCTCTCATTGTGAATCCATCTTAAATTGTGAACTGTGTTCCTCTTACTCATTGTAAAAGCCATATTGTGCATGTCACCTTTAGGTGGCTTACACATGTGACGGTTTTTCGCTGTCGCCATGGACAGCGCGGTACTTTGATTATCAAGGAACACAGGTTCAAATGAGAACTTTATCATGTGATGGCACAATGAGAATGGCGTGGATGGCTGCTGTGGTAGCTATGGCAGCTATGGCATATCTCGATCTATGGACGGCCACCATGCCGTGAATGGCGCCCCTAAATGGTCGAGATATATTGTATCTAATGCAGCTCTTCACACGCCAGTGTTCACCTTTGGTCTGCACGGCGTGCTCAGTCCCATGTTGTTTTTTGTATTCAGTAGACACTATGGCTTCTATTACTTTCGAAATCGATGTTGAGGCATTCATTGCACAAGGGGAATTGAGTCCATTGCTTTAAGACAGCAGCTTGGAGGAGTACAAATCTCAGACTGAGCTATCATCAGTTTGGAGGGAGTTTGTGCTTTAATCAACTCAGAATTTGAGACATTGGACGAAGAGAAAAAAAAAAGGGAGTGTGGTGGTACCCAAAACAAGTTCTTTCTTTGGATCATGCTAGCACACTGGAGCAAATGAGGAAATGGCAAATCGTAGGGAATTCATTAATGCATAGCATGCCGTAGGTACAGACGGCAAGCATAATCTTTATTCATTGTGTGATGGTGATGTCGAAAAGCAGTCACATGTGAAAGCCACCTTATTTGTTCCTATTTATTTTTCCTATATCCTCTCCAATATAAATATCAAGAAGAAATGTGGGTGAATATTGTTTGACAGTGAGTTTAGTTCTTTGGATAGATATAACTTTTCTGTTAACATGAAGGAAGATATTGGTTCTTGCAACAGGTTTGTAAAAGAATATTTCGGCGACAAGAATCGTGGCTATGGTCAACAGATTGTAGAAGTTTTCCACAAGCTAAGAGTTCAAAAGTTCAAAGACCCTTATGGGCCAGCGAAGGAACAGTTTGAAGGGACAGGGTCGTATGGTAATGGGGCTGCCATGAGGACGGCCCCCATCGCACTGTTCTGCCACAAAAACTATGAGGAATTGCTTGACACAGCCAGGAAGTGTGCAGAGCTGACTCACACACACAAACAAGGCTACAATGGTGCCATCTTACAGGTGAGACAGAAAGGGGAGGAAGCACAGAGGTCAACCATGCTTTGATTATTAACATTGCAGCTAATATTTGAAGGGGTTAGGACTATTAATAATGTATATACTTATATAACACAAACATTCACAAAACCGCAAAATTCACTCAAAATGGGCCTTATTTATGTTAATTTAAAAAAATATTTGTCAGCCTAGTAAAAATATAGATTTTATGAAGATTACCAAAAAATATTCATTATAACTAACAACTAATTATTTTCTTCATTCACATAGCCCATATTATAGCTGTCTATGCACACCTTATTGAGTGACAACTTTTAAAGATTAATGTTGATTTTAAATTAGTTTTGTAAAAAAATGTTATTGAAAAATCATAATCAACTGTTTTCAGCAGGTCAGTTTAGTAAAATGACTATCTTCCTTTATCTTTCCTCTATTATTTTTCCATTAATTGCTTCCATTCTTCGCTTCTCATTTTCACATTTTCTTTTATCTGCTCCTTCCTTCTCTTCCTTGAACTTTATTGCAGTATTTTTCCTACATACGTCATTTCCATTATTATATTTGGCATCTACATCTTTTCCATCCTCATTATATGCCCACACCATCTTAGTCTTGCTCTTTCTACTATCTTATGTTCTTCCTGTACCCTACTTTTTTCCATACAACTTCATTCCTAATCTTGTTTCTCCTCATGACATCATGCTCCTCATAGACTTCATTATCATAGTCTCTACTCTCCTGGTCTCTATTACATTCATTGTCCATTTTTCTGCTGCATGTGTGACTCTGTGTACAAAGCATGCCACATAGGTTAGAGCACTTCCTTACACTTCAAGATCACTTCTCGTCTATCATCCTTAAGGGGATGAATCACCATGAGAGATGAGCGCGGCTGGTTTCTAAGGCAATTTATCTGTACTCGATTATTAAGGAACCTATTATATATATATTTGAATCAGATTTTGACAACTATAAAAGATCAATTCACTTACATGGTTTAGGGTTTATTCATATCTACCCAGGCAATTCAAATTTAAGTGTTAAAAAATAGTTTAAAAGACATTGCATGAAACAGACTGGGCTTGTCATTGAAATATGGGAAGACTTAGGCTAAAACTGTTTTAATTACATTACAACAAACACATTTCTCTATCATTTTGCATAATTTAATGCCAATTAAAAGTTAAACAACTCTAAGCAACTTTGTTTAAATGATTTTTACAAGATCATATTTTCTTGGTTTATTTATTTTGTAATCTGCAGACAAAGCATAAACCTAGTAAATATGATTGAGAATACATGGTGGTGACTCACCTGAAAATATCATGGAATTAAATTTATCTGGAAATGTTAGGGAATTGAATTTTCTCTTATAATCTGGAATTTCACAAAGATCCCACATATGATCATATTGATGCATTGGTCCAATAATACTAATACAATAAGATTTATTTTTCAACAATTTGAAATTGGTGTAAGTATTTCAAGATTGACCAACATCCTTTAAAGCACAAAAACATTATACAGGTATCCATGGATAGCCGAAATGTGAACTTTAAATTTCTTAAAGACTTAGAAAATGACATTAGGGTTATAAGAAACTGATCCTGTTTTCTTGAACATGAGAAGCTGTGCTCTTTACACATTGCACTGTGCTTTCAAGGCTGCAGTAAATATTACAGATTGGAAAATAATTCAATTTTTGAGATCTCTCTATACTTATTTAAAGACTTACCTGCTCATAGAGCAATGTGGTGATTCTTAGTAAAGACAAGGATAAGGACCCGTAGCTCCCTAAGTTGTACAGTCCAATCTGTCTCTTGAATGTATGTGGGAAACAAGAGAAAATCCTTTGTAGTAGACTGCAAAAGCATCGAGAGGCTGTGGGTATGTATCAGCGGCAGTACGGCTTCAGGAGAGGTAGAAGTTATGAATCTTGTAGATAGGGCTAGTGGAAAGTACGTAGTAGGGATATTTGTGGACATATTGGGAGCTTTTGACAACTTATGGTGGCCTGCATTTTTCAAGCAACTAAGGGAAATTAACTGCCTGAGGAATCTCTATAGGAGTCTTATGGACTACTCTGGGGATAGATATGCGAACCTGAGATGTCCAGGAATATCAATATGCAACAAGACTACAAAAGGTTGTTGTCAGGAATCAGTCTGTGGGCCAATTTTTTGGAATGCAGGACTTGAACCTGGATTAATGGAAATTGAGGCGTTCCCTAATACAGCAGGAGTTGTTGCCTTTGTGGAAGATTTACTTATAGTGGTTGAAGCTAAAACAAGACGAGAACTAGAGGCCAAGAGCAATACAGTACTTACTGGTTTGGACTCTTGTGCCAGAAAGTTAAGCTTAGTTTAGCACTTGCAAAGACAACATAAGTGCTTTTTAGGGGGGGCACTCAAGAGAGACCTGATGATAAAGATTAATAGACAGACTATTAAACGTAGTAGATGCACCAGATATCTTGGCGTTATGTTAGACGAGAAGCGTGGCTTCATGACACACATGGAGAAGATAAGTGGAAGAGCTTTAAGGGTCATGCACAAAATTATAAGTATAGGACAGTTGAGGTTTCGGCTGTATATGTTGCTGATAAGGTTATACCACCAGGCATTGCTAGTATCCAGAGTGGGTTATGGGACCAGCGCATGGGCTCAACAGCTTAGGAACGTGAGAGTCAAAAGGAAGATCAGGAGCCTTTGGAGGAGTGTACTTCTGAGGCTCTCTTGTGCTTTGGCGGAGCTAACCCGAGAGGGTGTGATGAATGGATTGCAGGTGAAAAGTGTCTTGATATATGAGTGGCAGACGGATTGGGAAAACAGCTTAATTGGTAGCTATTCTCATGTGTTGCAGAATGGCTTAAAATGGATTTCCTGCAGCCCTCTACATTACTGGCTACAGACCATAAAAGGCTGCTCTCTTTGAAAGAAAACTAACAGACACAGGACTATGTGATTGTGGAAGGGAGGTGACGCCTGAGAACGTAGTGCTAGAGTGCTTATTTTTGGCTGAGGACAGGGAGATGATGTAGGTCCCATTGCAAGCGGGTGCTATTTACAATATATTGTGCGATGTGAATCGGTGGAGTCTCCTAGATGCATTTGCGGATGACGTTTCGAAAAGGGAGAGGAACAGATATGTATTAGACATGAAAAATAGGAGACGGAACAGATGGGTCAACGAAGCAAACAACAAACAAATGGACAGGACATATGATGAGAGTGACACTACTGGAAGTATGGACTCAACGTACATAGATAACATGATCCAAAATCGGTACAAAGATAATTAGACTTACAAGGATAAGATGTTGCTGGCTGGCAGGGTAGGGCGGGATGAGGGAACTCCTGGTTATCCTGAGCCCAGCTGAGGTAAGGTGTCCACTGGATTCCAGTAGCGTGAGCTGCTGAAGAACCGAGGAGCACAGGAATACCAGCTGGGAAGTATATTATGGGAATGATATCGTCTAAGACGGAAGAACTAACCCCTCATTCCCATAGTCCGGCCTAGTTGGAAACAAGTGTTATTGCTAGGCTGGAGCTGTCGGGCATCTGGTCTGTCAACCGGTTGTTCAGACAGCTGCTTTCAGTTCAGAAAATGTGACCGGGAATAAGATCAGAAGACCCTGCAGCCACAGAGAAGAAATAACTTGTAAATTAGGTTAAGTTAGTTTTTTAGTCTTTACTTTTTTTTAAATATCTAGGTTAAGTTAGTTTTAGGTCCATATAGGTGGTGGTTTAAGTTGGAAGTAGGCGGAACGAAATCTCCGATACAGTACTTTCCCAGGTGGTGGATAGGGGGATGCTCGCCACCGCTGGAGCTTTCACCAACTCTGGGGACTATTAGATCCAGAGGTTAGCAGGACAGTCACTGGTGGAGAGTATCGAGGACGTAAAATACCTGGGGTGGACCAAATAGTAAGACAAAAACTATACATTATTCCAAATCTTGTTGAATTTGTAAATTGCGCCCAGCATGATAAAAAAAACCAACATGTGAAAGTTACAAGACTGTGGCAGCAATCATTAAAGACAAGTTTCTGTCTTCTAAGCTAGCTTTTTTCAAGATGTTAGTCCAAGAGGTAGAACCATTTCTAAGGAGTTTCAAACAGATACCCCACTAGCCCCATTCTTACACACTGCATTAACAGCCATTATGTCTAACGTCATGGAGTATTTTGTAAAGGTGGAAATACTGAAAGCATCATCATCTGTGAACGTTGTTGATGTTTCTAAAGAAGAAAATATTTTGTCTGTCAAAAAAATTGATTTGTGTTATGCAACCTGCAATGAACACAATAAGTCTATTAGTACAGATTTACAAATTCTACAGTTCCTTAGTGATTGAAGAAAATGCTTGCAAAAATTTGTTGTGAAGATCTTGGAGCGCTCTCCACTGGCGTATGGATTGACTAAAGCAGTTACCTGTTTTGACCCAAGTATTATTACTGCTAATCCAACAATTGCTACAAAACAGTTGGATACACTTTTGTCAAATTTAGTAGATACAAGGTGGCTTGTTGGTACAACAGCTGACAAGGCGGCTTGAGAACTCAAGAATATATGCCTAAATCCAAATGTAACACTAAGCTAACGCTGAAGGAATACTCTTGCGAACAAGAACAAATTGACCACCTATGGTGACGAGTTTTCCAAGAGTGCAAATCGGATAACATTTCTAAAGTCATGAAACTTGTTTCACTACGCTCTCATGAAAATTCAAATATTGAGCGAGGCTTCTCTGTCAACACAAAATGTATATTTCATAACCTTAGAGACCAGACTTTGATATCCCAGCGTTGTGTGTATGATGCAGTTACAACAATAGGGGGAATTGAAAATCTAAACATTTCTAAGTCATTTATACATTCAACTCGCAATGTACATTTACACTTTAAAGAATCAGCTAAGCTCTATGCGGAAGAAAACATCTAAAAGCCATGGAAAGCAACAGATTATATTTTCTGGAATCTTCCCATTTATCACTTGTTTATTGATTGTTTAATAATTTGTCATATTGATTAATTTTTTTACTTATATAAATTGGGCCATTAAAAATGATGCGTTCCTTTTATATCGAAAAAAAAAACCTGGAAAAATTAGGTAATTTTGGTATGGATTTTGAGTAGCCACCCTGGAATAATTAAATTTTTCATTTTTAACATATATAATGTTCTAAACTAAAATAAAGCAAAACAATTTATTTTAACTAAAAAAAGTTCTGTATGCTGCAACATATTGGTGTAAAGTCGAACAAGATGAGCCTCTCGGGGGGAAAACTCAAGGCAGTGATGCCAAGCGTTGCACTGTGAATCACAGATGTTTGTGCGAAAAATATTAACTCGACTACATTCATTTATGAAATCAGTTGTGTGAATATGATGTGTTTTGCAATAGAAGCTGTTTCTGTAAAAAGAGACACATAAGAAAAAGAAATAAAAAACAACTTTATCTCTAAACCAGATGAAAGAAAAATAAATGTTCTGCTCTTGTGAATTGGATAAAAATAGGTGTTGTGTATTAAATATTGTTTCTGCATTAAAAGTACAATTTTAATACTATATTTTAGTTATTCATCCATTTATTTCAATTCATGTGTGTATAATACCTACCTAATTAATACATAATGTATAATCACGCTTCAGTGACTGCATGGTCTAAGGCACTACTCCCCCAATAAACTGGACTGCCAAGGACGTGAAGATCAGGGTTTGATCCCATTTGAGTGTACTGAGGGTTTTTCCTAAATGGTATTCCACTCACGCTCCACACAAATGTGAGTGTACGTCCTCTAAAATGAAACTTACTTGTCTCTAACACATTAATTTAGTTAGTTCATCGGCATATAACCCACATAAGTTCCATGGTTTAGTTAAGTGCGCCAATCTAACACCTTGGCCCTACCTTTGGTAATCTGATCTGTAAACAAAGTCACTAATTTGGTATTGATAATACAGGGCTATCCAAAACATGAACTATTGGCAGTTTTAACAAGAAATACACTTGTCACAATAGATAAACGTCTTGAAACTATTTTGCCCTCAATTGTAGAGGTGGATAATGAAATCATTTGGGGGGTGGGAGAGACTAGTGAACATGCCTTGACCACCACTCTTTTAAACTTAAAAAAATTAACACAGGTCCTCATGTTTCATTTTGGCAATTATTATTTAACAAAACAATCACAAATATAATTTTTACTTCATCACTAAGCATCACTATATATTATTTTGTTCCTATCTTAAAAGTTTAAGTACATTTCTCCGATTTTAGGTAAAGGAGCGATAAAGTCTGTGCAGTACACTGTACCATTTATTTGCATAACAGATTGTTACAAAAATATTTGTAGAGAAAACCTAACGGAAATCATTGTTATTGTCTTTCCATGACATACCATGCCAAACCAGAGAGATGGAGGGCAAGAGCGAAACACAAATGCTAAGATTAGGATGTGACTCAACACATATAGGGGTGTGCATTGTAAAGATTATTGCCATGTCATTTTTTTTTTGTTCTTGTGATATTAGAAATGCTTCACTTCTTAAGATCCTTCTATGTTATCTGAAAATTTACAATAATGAAGTAGGATGAATAAGAAATACAGTAATTACTGTATGTAAAGAAACAAACCACTTCCCTTGGAGGACCAAACAAGCATCAATATCCTTGTAAAATAAAACTAAGCTTGCTGTAATTGGTGATAAATACATTATTTTGTAATATAGTGGCCATAATCTATAAAGAATAAATATTTCTAAAAACAACTTAAAAATAAGATTTTAACAGTATATAAAGTACGACTATACATCAATCATGAAAGTAAACTGAGCCAATACTTGCCTAGTGAAACGCTGCTTCCCTTTCACCGATGAGGGCATGACAGAACCAGATACAAACAAATGACAGAATAAAGAGCGGGACCAACTGCCTGGTCGGTCATTCTGAGTGAGAAAGAATTCCTTGCCCTAAGAAAGAAGAGCTGACATCTCAAACGTTATTAACAGCATCCTTGTTGCAGAGGTTTCTAATATAATAATTGGTTTTAACATTATTTACCTCTTATTTTCTTTATACCTTTTTTTAATTTCAGGGAAGCATTGCTTCCATTGAATAAACGCCACTGTCAAACCCTATATGCTTTCCAAATCCTTAAATTTGTTAACTAAAACTTTACTATGATAACATTTTAATAATGTACACAGCCTATCCTTTTATTCCATTTCTTTTATACATAACTCTCAACAATTTAATCATAACATCCTTACTGTTATTAAATCTAGTTCCTTATTAAAAATTTTACAATATTTTTCAAAATTACTATTCTTGGTTTAATCACCCTTCTTAATTCGACTTGTTTTGGGGATATATTTAAATACAGGGTGTCTACACATTCTAAAAAAAAAATTCTCTCGACTTTTTTTAAAGAACTTTTCATTTACTTAATACAACTAGGCTTTTAATGACTAAATTTAAGGTCTGCCACAAAGTTGGATAACATATCACCTTAAATTGAGATTATTAATAAGAATGTCATAATTGTTGATTTTCTCATTTCTCAATAATTTGTTATAGTTGTAGACTATATTAACATTGGGTATATACCCATACCAGTGGACATGCAAACTAAATGTCAAGCTCATCTAGTGTGTGACTAAAGTTCAGGGTTTGAATCCCAGTTTGGTGTATTGAGCATGTTTTCCCCTCAGGTTTCTTACTTTCCACACAAACACAGGTATATTTCCAGGAATGATAAACACATGAAAACCAGGAGAAGTTGGAGTGATTTTAAAAAGTCATTGAAATTTTCAAATAATGTTTGCATCGATTTTCTAAATACTAAACACTTAGCTTTTTATATCAATTTCATGTGATTTTGTGAAGAACAGTGAAATATAAATAGTCTTTAATAATATTTATATGAATTAATTTGGAAATAATAAGATTTTTTATTTATTACACCTAATAAACTACTGTTAAAAATGCATATTTTTTTTTGTCTAGAAAATTTTTGGGATATAAAAATCACAAATTTTATTCTAAAGTTCAATTTTCCTCATTTCTACTACCTTCCTTATTGCTTAGCTTAATATATATTGCCTAGACAGGTAGTAAGACAATAAGCAAAATTTAAAAAAAAAAGTTATGTTGGAAAAAGAATTAGAAATAATATTTCTACTAGTGTATCGGTCTTGTATCATAATATAAATTAGACTCATTTACCCTACTGTGCTTCTATTCCAGAGCATAGCAATCCAACAATCCCTGCTTTTGGATCCTAAAGAGAACTTGGACATTCAACATTTTACATCAGAACTTCTGAAGAAAATGGCAATCATTGAGAAAGACGAGGAAGGGTAAGCTGGGTCGTTTTAAGACCATCGGAGGACCTAGGCACTTTTCCTCTGTGTCTGATTCTTTTTGGTCATATTTATACTAATTTCATGTTTGCACACACAAAAAACAATTAATGACTCTTGAAAATACAAATTTTAATGTACTGTGAATGCCTCTTGTATTTCTCTTAACACAATATTCAGGGTCCACCAATGGTTCGCAATATGTGCAATGCAACTACGCATAACAACATATTCTTGTTACACTACTGTGTCTGTGAGGCTATTGAGAAACACGATGACTTAAATGATTGTTTTAGTCATTCAAATATCAAAATAAATATTTTGGATTAAAATTTGCTGTTTTTTTCTTATATGGGATTTTTTGTTTGTTTATGTATTCTTTTAAAGTAAAATATTGTAGGCCCTAAAAGGTTTGTAGGCCCTAGATACTGTTCCTAGTTGGCTTGGTGGATAAAGCGACCTTGGATGTAAGGGGAAATGACTTGACGCTACCGACAGTATTAATATTTTAATTAGAAAGGGGCAAATACAAATATTAAAAAAACATGATAAGCAAAAGAAATTGACATTCCTACATTTAAGTGATTATTTTTTTCTTAATCATTATTATTATTATTATTATTATTATTAAAATTTAATTGTATCTTTGACTTAAAGTTTTTTTTAAAATCTTTGAATATTATTAGGTATTCAGGGATTCGAAGGACTCACCTTTAATTCTAGTAATACTTCATTATTTTTTTATTTGTCCTCTATTTTAAATATTGTTTTTATTTTTAAAAAATCACTATAAAAAGTTGCCCAACCCTTCCTTCACCCCTGACAAGAAGTGTATTAATCACAACTTGTGAATGTGAGGAATGTCAGGTCTCCGCCATGGTTCGGATTCCACGTTAAACTGTAGGTTCTGAATTTCATTTCACAATCACTTTACCATTACACATTAGCATAAGTGTGCATAACCTGAACGGTTAGTAAGACGCGGTGATAATAATGATAGTTATAATGATAATGATGACGATAATAATACATTATGAAGATATTATTTTCTTACTGATGTGTTCCCCTATTAGCCTTGGGACTCTACAGGAAAGGGGGAGTGCAATAAACAATGGTGATCTAAAGGGCACAAAATTAATTAATCATTAATTGCTAAGACTATTTTTTTACTTTCACTTGACCACTCGGAGAGAGAAGTATTGTGACCATAAAAAAATTAAAGTCAAGATTTTTATAAATGTTGACATTTCATGACCCTCTGCAACTGAAATGTGGTTTTCGTGATACCATCAGTGTGCTTGTATCTCAGCCTAGAACTGATTGGGCTAATTTAGTACAGTAAAAATAAAATCTTTAATTAGAAATATATGTTTATAAAATCAATAGTTACTGAGCTGTAAGCAAATATATTTATATTTTTTATGGAGCTCTTCTGAAAGTAGAAATTGATTGTTATGCTCTTTGGTGGATAAAGAGGTTTCTTCTTTTCTACATGTTTATGTAAATATGTAATGCTATTTGGTGGAGTATTTATGCAACAATGTATATTAATTAGCTACACTAAATCTTACTATTTTTTAGTGAATGTTTTTGTTTTAAGATAAAAGAGAAATAAGTCTTTGCGGTGCACTGTACTATTTATTTTTAAATATGTTTTGATTCTTACTTTTAAGGAGTCACATGACTATATAATATGGTTGTATATATGTTAGCCTCATTCTGATTTTAATCTTTAAAGAGGGTGACCTGGTGCTCTAGGGGTAAGGTGTCAGACTTCTGTGCTGGGGGTCCAGGGTTCATTCCTCGGTCCCGGCACAGATTTATCTGATTGCCAAACCCTTCCTTCACCTCTGAGAAGGCGTGTATTAACCACAACTTGTGAATTTGTGGAATGCCAGTGTGATAAGTAGAATTATCGAAGTTAGTTAAATAATATTTGCTTGAAAATTGAAGTTTGTGAGGAACATGTGAGTTGTCATGAGAATAAATAAGATTGTGCCATTGTTTTGTTGTTTATATTGTTACATTTCAATGAGTTACAACATTGATTTGATACTTTATTGAGGATAATAAATAATATTTTATAATTATTGTGTAGAGAAAAGGAAAATGCTGCGGTGCAGCTTATTTTTAAAGGAAGATGTTAGAACTGGGCCTTGTAAATTGCTGTCAACAATGGTTAACTATCACTCATGTTGGAATAATTTTCAAAAATTAGAGCTATAACTTATGTGATTGGACTACTTTCAGAATAATAATGTTGTAGCCATAGTCATGAAGAGCTGTGATCTATGGTCGTCACTTGTAGATAAATGTTTCCATAGCGTAACACGGATGCACCTTTAGTTGAATTTGTGTTTTTCAGTTTAGATTTAGAGGACCCTACACCATACCAGACACAACTGAAACACATGCAGAGACTACTGTCCAAAGAAGGGGGGGCCCATAATGAGGAAGTACAGACTGTATTAGGAAACAGAATTGCTGCTTTATACTCTGTACCTACTGCTATATTCTGCTTCCTTAGAGCTCAAGAATGCATAGAAGGAATCCAGGTGACTAATACAAATTGTACACATGTTAACAAACGTCTTTGCTAGTCTGATTTTCATAAAAAGCCAGTTATTTGAAAACTGGAAACTCATATTGCCAAAATGGTGTAAATAAATATACTTAAAGTGTATTTGCTTTCTTTGTTCATTTGGTTACTTTTGCAAAGATAAATTATACAGTAATCCAGAAGGAAGTATTATTGCAGGTTTTTGATAACTTTTTAGATGAACTTTATAGTTATTAAATCAAATTAAACATTTTTATGATACCAAATTCTAGTGACTTTCAATCAGTGTTGTTAGTTGAAAGTGGTTTTCCTATAAACAAAATCAAGAATTAGTTACACCGTATTATCAATTAGAGTTGGGTTGAAATGAACAAAAGAGGAAATGTAAATACATTACAACAATAGAAAATAGTAACTAAATGATAACATTATTTTTTATAATTCATTCATTATAATATTCATACATTCCTTTAAGTGTTTAATTACTTGTCTGGTGCCTGGTTGTTAAGTTCATCCTATAATTATAATAATTGGTTATAAACCACCAATAAGCATTATTATAGCTCTTAAACAAATCTCACTTGTAAAATTGAAAAAATCCCAAGGACTTGAGTATCAAATGTTTGAAGCTCAAATATCCTTAAGTATTCAAGGGTTCCTATTCCTACTTATATAAAACAAGTTAAACTAATTAATTTGTTATGAATTTTTGTCTAGTAAGATAAACATGTGAGACTACATCATTAATCGAGTATGTTTTCAATATTATAAAGTTGGGGTGTGCAAAGCTTAAACTTTGGTATCACTTCCAAAATAATTATGGCTTGGATAAGTATCAGTCTAATTTTAAATCTTACAAACATAGTGTATTTACCCATTTATTCCCCTCAGGTTGATGATCCGTTTCGTCGGACGCTACAGTATGCTATCTCTCTGGGTGGTGATACTGATACCATAGCCAGCATGGCAGGAGCCATTGCTGGTGCTTTCTATGGCTATGAAGCTATTAACACGTCGTTACAGAAGCATTGCGAATTGTTAGATCAAGTAGTTAAGTATGCTGATGACTTGTTCAAACTCATATCAGCATAGATAGATTTGGTAAATGTACCCCTTTTTTACACATTTAAATATTTTAGTTACTTAATGTGAAGCTAATATCGGCAATTTCAAATACTTTTCTTCTGCTGTGTTTTTAATTTCCTTTTCATATAAGAGAAATACATTGAAATAGTGAGGCTAAATTTATTAAATTGTTATTTAACTAAGGTAGGGTAGTGTCTATATTTGAACATGAGCACTCATCATAAATTATTAAAGCACTCTTTAAAATAAAACTCTAAAAGGGTAAAATAAATAGAAGCGCATAAAGTTTTGTTTGATTGAATAGTAATTTTGCGATTTTAATTCAAAAAGTTAGTAAAATCCAATGATAAACAGGTATTACTTACTAGTAATTTGGGGTCTGCGAGCTTGGGTTTTTTCATTCGAGTCGAGTATTTCTGAAAGCTCCCGAGTTCGAGTTGGGTTTAAGTATATTAATAATTTTAAAATGTTAAAATATATTAAAACACATGTTCTTAAAATATGAATAAGTTTCATTTTTATAAAGAGTAAATAATTTTGAAAAAAAATGTTAAAACAATGGAAATATCAGTTTTAAAATTAGAAATAACACTTTTAAATCACAATTTAAAAATAAAAACAACACTCAAATAAAAATCTAATAAAAAAACTAATTAAATGGTTTCACGCTCATGTCTTTAAGGACATTTAAATTACACCAACAATGATTATAAAACAAAAGTCAATAAAATTGATTGCATGATGGCTTGGAAATGTACAAGACAGTGTATAAACACTGTACAATGATGTAAAGTAAGTGATAGTGAAGGAAGCCAACCTGAAAGGAGAGTTAGGTTAGGCCTAGATAAGAACAAACACACTTCTCTCTCCATTTCTTCTTAAACTCTTACACTTTCCACTTCTTCAAAACTTCCACAGTTACACATTAGTTTGAATTTTCTGAAATATTACTTTTTCATTAATGTTTCTTCATATGAAAAATAAATATTTCCGAAAATTCAAAACAATGTGCAACTGTGGAAATTTGAAGAAGTGGGAAGTGTAAAAGTGTATAAAGAAAATAGAGAAGTTGTTTGTTTATATCTAGGCCTAACCTAACTATCCTTTCAGGTTGGCTTCCTTCATTATCACTTTATATTATTGGAGAGTGTTTCTACACTGTCTTGATAAAAAATTAACAAAATTGACGTTTGAATAAGCTAATGTTTCCCCAAAATATGCTTCTGTAACTTAATTTACCCTATAAGAAAACATAAGAATCATAAACAAAGAAATTTGAAGTGTTTTATATTTTGTTTATTATTCCTTAGTGTAATCGTGCATTATAACGTCTTCTGTTCCATTTCCATTCCTTTATGCACAATTGCACATGCAGGTTGTACAGGCTCTTGTTAGACATTATTTTATTGATAAATTTACTTCAATTCAACTTTTAATGCTTATAAAAGTTGATACTGAGACTTTAAAATTAAAAATAATATTTCTGGCAAACAATATGAAATAGTAAATGCTTTTTAATATAAATAAGTTTGGTAAAATATGTATGCAATAAATAAGATCAACATTGATTTTAAACAGGTTAACCAACATAATTCTATAATTAAATAGTTACTAAACTAGAGCTAGTTTTGTAGCTATAACAATTTATATGAATTTTGAAATATATTAAGTTTGAAAATATTTATTATAGTAATATATTCTTGATATTTAATTTATCATAAATTATCATTTTAAAATAGTAAAAACAATCATTCACTTATTTAATAATCTTCCTAGCTATTTTTTTTCATTGCTTTGTCATGGTAACACAAATAAACAACTTCAATCAAGTATAATTCAAAATAGACGACAATATTGAATAAATTTACCGGTTGACAGTGGTTTTAAATTTCTATTACATTATTAATGTGAAAATTGAAATTAAATTTTAACAATCTGTTAAGCAACCGAATGATTTATAAGTGGGAATGTCGATATTATCTCAATTAAATAGGCAATGTTTACTATTGTGTTTTAAAAATTGACTCTAAGTATATCAAGTGGAAGCTGGAAAATGACAAGCCTACAAAATTTTCATTCTCGATCTTGAGCTTAAGCGACGAGCTCGGCTTGAAATACGAGTGCTCGCAGAGCCCTACAAATATGCATATAAAGTCTTATATTTGGAAAAAGATACAGGAAAGGTGGCTAGAAACACACAAAAGGGAACAAACACAATATGGCTTTTACATATTCACACCATACACTATTCAAAATATAACAAAATATCTCACCAAGTGAAAAGAGGTTTTCCTAAAGAGATTTATTGCAGTATGCATATAAGCTATTAAAGACAGTATAATTTTTATAGGTAAACCGATTAAGTAAAACTTACTACCAATACCGACTATGAAGAAAATTAATTTCTCATGTTTGATTATTTCTTAAAAACTGATACGAATTGGGAAATATATGATCACAATTGTGATATCAGTAAGTTAATACAATTAATAAAGGATTTTATTTCATGATCAAACGTTTATATAAAGTTTTAATATTCCTACAACTCGCTTAGGTGGTTGAATAGTCTAAGGCAGTGGTTCCCAAAGTGTGCTCCACAGATCCCAAAGTATCTGTGAATTAATTTTTATAATGTATACTTTGATTATTTTTTCAAGCAATAATATTTTGATAGAAATAATTATGAAACTTATTTAATTAACTGTACGTTTAGTTCATATAGCTAAGAGACCCCCTCTTGAATATATTTTTACTCTCTGAGTGAGCCACCTTAGTTTACATGGTATTATTTCCTTCCCTGATTTTCCCCTATTTGTTTTCACATAGCTGTATATTTCTCAGAACTAGTAACCCTCTTCTGGACACCTGCTATTAGGACTGGGAGTTATTCCACTAATTTTAGTTTGGATCAGTGGCTAAAAAGAGATAATTTAAGTAAACAATTAAGTACTACTCCAACAAGTACCAGAGTTACCGACGATGTAAGTGAATCTCAACGTTTTACGTATCCATTTAGAAATGACAGCTCTAGAACTGTTTAAAGTAGTAAAAAACAGAAATATAATGATTCCTATATGTCTCCGGGTTTTACATAAACAGGTGATAAAATTGCCCCTGATGCACTATGCGTCAACAAAGTGTTATCAAACAGTTCTATGTCCCCTACCAAACTTCGTAGACATCGTGATACTAATCACCCTGAATATAAGGACAAAGATGTTAGTTTTTTCAAGCGTAAACTTGTGGCACTAACAAACTCTCAAAGTCTTATGGTGAAAAGTTCAAAAACTGACAATGAAATCACTACTGAGGCCTCCTACATTGTGAGTTACTGTATTGTGCTTGCAGGAGAAGCGCATACAATCGCTCAAACCCTAATTAAGCCTTTTGCGATTGAAATGGTAGCTTGTGTGCTTGATGAGCAATCAAAAAATAAACTTGAAACAATTCAGTTATCTAATAATATTGTTAAACGTTGCATTCAAGATTTCTCAACAGATATAAAAAGACAATTGGTGTTGCGACTTAAATTTAGTTTTGATTTTTCGTTGCAACTTTACGAACCAATAGACGTGTCAGGACTAGCAGTATTACTTGTATTTGTCCGTTACTTGTTTCAGAACAAAATTGAAGAGGATTTGTTGCTCTTAAAATCACTTGAAAGTTGTACGGCTGGAGAAGAAATCTTTAAAGTAATTAATAGTTACATGAGAGAACACGATATCAGTTGGGAAAAGTGTGTTGATGTGTGCACTGATGGAGCCAGAGCAATGACAGGTAAAACGGCAGGGGTCATGGCACGTATCAAAAAGTTGGTACCGCCTTGCTCGAATAGTCACTGTGTGCTCCATCGATAAGCGCTTGTCGCCAAAACTCTGGGAAGGGACCTAAAAATTATTTTGTATGATGCTGTAAAGCTAGTGAACCACATTCAATCAAGGCCACTTAATGCCAGAATGTTTAAATTACTTTGCAAAAAAATGGAAGCAAACACACAACGCTGCTACTTCACACAGAAATAAGATGGCTGTCTAAGGGAAAGGTTCTTTTTAGAGTTTTTGAACTTTGCTCTGAAATTTATTCTTTTTTATTGACCACCCATTTGAGCATTATCCCTGTTTGGTGAACAGAATACCTCTTGGCTTCAGAATTTGGCTTACTTAGCAGACATTTTTACAAGAATTAATGAACCATATATGCTATGTCAAAGAAAAAATGTGTTGGTATTTACAAGGGACAGAATAGTGTGTTCTTATCATAAACTTGAATTTTGGAAAAAATGTGTTGAAAAAAGACAGTATGAATGCTTTCAAACTTTGAATGACTTCTTGATAGAAACAGAATCCAGCCTTGAAGAAACTATTCATAGTAGCATCGTCCAACATTTAAATGGTTTGAAACAAGTGTTTACAGATGTTCTACAGATTACTATGACTGGGTACAAAATATATATTGTGCTTCAGAGAAACCGGGTGCAATGTCTGTGCAAAATTACGAGTGTTTGATTGATATTACATCTGAGACTGGTTTGAAACAGAAATTCAGTGAAGTTCCTCTGGTTGAATTCTGGTGCACTCTCCTTCAAGAATATCTACAAGTGTCTAAATGTGCATTGCTTAAACTACTTCCGTTTCCAACAACTTATCTGTGCGAAGCTGGATTTTCAAGGTATGCAGCAACAAAATCTAAATATCGTTACAGACTGGAAATTGCACCCGACATGAGAATTCAGCTGTCTAGTCTCCCCCAACATTAAAGGACTTTGTGAGACAAAAAAAAACCCACCATTCTTCACACTATTACCCTATAAAGTAAGATGAATGTTTACTTAGTATACTATTGCATGTATAAGTTGTGTGTCAATCTAAAAAAATATATTTTAATATACTTTTTAAATTTTGGGTAGCAATCATCCAGACACACTGTATTTTATACAAGCAAGGGTGTGAGGATCCATGGATATCTTACAAAGCCAAGTTTAGGAACCATTGGTTTAAGGTGTTACTCTTGTAGTAGACTAGACTGCCAAGCTTCTTATCTCATTCAGGTGTACTTAAGTTTTTTCTTAAATAATTTTCCATCCCTGTTCCATGCAAAACCTTACTCATTGCTAAAACATTGGTGGTGTTAGTAATATGTGTAAACCCCTAACGAGTTGTTTAACCAGGTGCTAAAACTAATTTATTCTGCATAGGTATCTCATTTGGGAGTCTATTCTTAGGTGTGTGTACTTGGTGTCTATTGGTAGAGTAGTGATCCCACATATGTAAGATTAAATAGGCCTATATCATATAGTACTTTTTTTTTATCCATAAAGCGGGTTTTAAATACATACTTAATGTCGTGCATTTCTAGCTAGTACTTGCTGTCCATTTTAATTTACAAAACTTAAAATTCATTGACTACAAAGTTATACTTGTTTAAATCTAACATAATAAGTTATTAATTATATTCATATTAAATTAGTATAATGAGTATAATAAATATTCTTAAAGGAATGCTCAATACCAAACAGATATATTGAAAATCTTAAATAAGAATTATGAAAAAGGATAGATATAATAAAAAGAAAGTCAGTTGAAGATAAAAAAAAATGAAAAATTGACGAAGACAACAGGGAATATTTATTCACTAAAAAATGCTATTAATAAGTGGTTAATATTTGAATGACCTTTAACACAACCAATTAGATGAAATACAGGCAATAATGAGTCTAAATAAGAATGATGGTTAAACATTAAACATAGGAAAAGTTAAATTGGTAATGGATAATACATAGAATTCTCAGAATAATCCAAAAATTTCTAATGAACATTAAAAATTAATTAAAATCCAAGTGACCCAGTAAAGTCAAATATAAAGAATAAAAATACAAGAAACACATTAAAATTAAGACAGGATGTATTACAATGAATTGTCTAATATAAATTATCTGTATATATCTGTTTGGTATTGAACGTTCCTTTGAGAATATTTAACATAAGGGATGCTATTTTGAAATTGGCGCACTAATTCTCGGCTCATTGGTCGTAACCATACTGTTTAGTCTGGTCAAGTAAAATGTTACCAAACCGAGCTCTGGTATCATCTTGGTCATAAACAATTCGTTAACATCGATATCATGTCAACCGTGAAAATGCTGTCTTAAATATTCAAACCAGGTCAACCGTGAAAACATACCTACCAACGAAGTTTTATTGATTTTGATGTTGGGGCTTTATTAGAAAAAGGTCTCAGATTGAAAGGGGGCATTTGGAAAGTCGGTGTAATTTAGGGTTGAATGTTCTTAGAAGATGAGGTTCATTCCTTATAGGGGTTTTGATATTCCAGTAGGGGACAATGTAAAGTAATTTGACGTGGGGGAATAGAGAATTCTTGTCTGATCATTTCTGGAAGACAGGTCGGAGAGAGTTTCTTCGGATTCCACTTCAAGAGTTAGAACTCATGGCTTGTCTGTATTATCATAAGGTCTCCTAAATGTCTTTCTTGGGTTTCTGGAATTGATATGATTTTCTGAGTGATTAGTTCAGGGAAGCTGCCAGAAGTACGTGTAACCTGCAGAGGAAAGTGGGGAGAACTTGTGGTTTACTAAAGGTTGCGGGGGAGCCGTTGAACAGGCACATATCCTGTTGAAAAGGAAGGTGAACTGATGGGTTCACTGAAGAGAACAGGAGAGCATCAAGACAGGCATGTAGCCTGAGGAGGGGTAGAATGACTAGTCACGTTGGCTCTGTACTCGGGGTAGTTAACCGGTCAAAATAGCTTTTAGATCTCATTTACATTATTAATATGAAATTTAATATTCATTTTAACAATTTGTTAAGTTACCTAACGATTTATAAATGAAATTGACAATATCTAAATTAAATAACATATACTTAACATTGCATTTTAAAAATTGATATGTATGCACATCAAGACGAAGCTTTAGATCTTGATCCTGAGCTTTAACAATGAGCTCGGCTCAAAATCTGAGTACGTGTAGAGCCCTTATAAATATCCATGGAATGTACAACTCTACAGATTGGCGCAAAGGTCACTTTACACTTAGCAAATTTCAAAATATCTATTTAGATTCAATGATACTTTTATTTTTAATGTTAAAAGTATGTTTGAAAATTGGTAATACCATCGGCGAGGAAAGAAGCAATCAGGAAGCAACTTTTAACAGTTGAGTATGCGTGGGGATCGTGTTACAATCATTTTGTTTGCAAGATTTTGACCAAAGTAGAGAATTTTCATTTAAAAAAAAACATTATAAAAATGATGTAGCTGCTGTTCAAAATGAATATAGATACAAGGTGATTAGCTGTGGTTGGATGGGGCCCTCTTCAAGCTATCGGGAGACATAAACCAGCATAACTGTACTTATTTATACACGGAAAGTGCAATATCTTTAAATTTTCAACCAAAGAGTGATGGGACGGCAAAAGGTTTTAGATAAGTGTAAAGGGATTTTTTGCACCATCTTTTATACTGAGGGAAAAATAAATTGGCAGAATAGTGTAATTTAACATACCCAACATGCTGTATCTATAGTCATGTCAAGTCTGGAGTAATACTAATTGTATGGTAAAATGTTATCAATGAAGAGAGGAACATATTTTAAATTGCTGCTACTGTAAAAATAATTAATGAACAAGTTATTTATTCTCTTTATTGCTATTTACAGTATAGTGTACACTTTATTTAGTGATGGGTGATTGAATTGTAAATTTAATAAATACATAAATGGTTTCATACTTTATTACAATAATACATCTGCTTATCAAGAAGAAAGGTTAATTTACACTCAATAATTGCCAAACCAAGAAAGCTGTTGTTGAAGGTTAAGTGGCAACATTACCAACACATTTGACAACCGGAATCTTCCACACAATGACTTTGCCATGGAGTTTTGCTGCAGCCAATTGGTTGTTGCTGTGAAACACAAACCAATCGTTTAAACATGTTGAACCGAGAGAGACACTATCAACACTTACTAACATTACCAATTATTGTATAAAACCTATATATAACATGCTAAATGTTTAAAATTTAAAGCATATGAAAAAATCCTCCATGTATAAAAATTATTTCTCTCTGCTAAATATACTTAATATTTTTTGCTATATTTTGTTACTGAAATATCAAATAAAATGATGGAATCGAAAGACAGTGTAGAAACACACTACAATAATGTAAAGTGATAGTGCAGGGTTGCCAATATTTTCTTATTACCAAATTCCCTGTGTTTTCCAGACACCTAATAGATATAAATATAATTATAGAGGCATTTAATTTTGTTTTAAAGAAAATTTTAGAAATGAAGAGTGGTAATTTGTCATTGGAAGCATGTTTTATTGTGCAAGAGAAACACATGTTTAAGAATTATTTGGAAAAAGGATGAGAAATGAATGACAAATTTTCTAGAAGGAAAAATTGGTTATATTTTCTGTCTACCTAAATGGAATGAAAAAAAAAAGGAAATACCAAAAATACAATTTTGAGTTTGAATGTGGTATCTATTTTTTATAATAATGTATTACTTTGTTTAAAAAACATGTTAACCAATCTTAATTATTGCATATGTACTAAGGAGTAAACTTTATCAGATAACATTGTCTAAAAGAATACAAACTCCAGTAGTTCTCAAGATACACAAAAGTTTAACATAAAAATAACAAGATGTATAGTTTTTTTGGTTGTTTTTTTTGCCAATCTTGATTATTGTATATATACCAATGAGTAAGCTTTAACAAAATAACATAAATAAACCTAGAATAAACAACCTATTTGTTCAATTTATACCAGCATAATTTTATATCTTTACCTTGTATTGTTTCAACAACATGAAATTTTTTCAAGTAATAATGCAACAGTAACACACATGTTCCATAGCATTGCCTAAGATAATACAAACTTCAGCAGCTGTCAAGATACACAAAAGTTAAACATAGAATAAACAAGATATAATATAGTTAGTTATCTCACTTATATACAAGAACCATAATGTTTTTAAGAACTAATAGTTAAGTAAGAAAACAAGATTATTTTATCAAATTAAAAAATATGACAACATTTATAGTTTCTTTTAGTAAAGTATGCTTAGGAATTCACAAAAAAAAAA
>CABFVZ010000389.1:38380-62697 GCA_902151445.1 Timema monikensis
AAAAAAAAAAAAAAATCTTAAAGTTGGAGGTACTATTTATGTATGACTATATGTGAGTATATACTATATGTAAATTAAAAACAAATTATTGCCTAAAAAATATGGTATTTAAGACTAGAGAACATATTCTTGAATAATGTGGGAAACTATTTTGTAGCTAAGGAACGAATTTGGTCATCCAGAAGCTGTGCTTCCTTTTGGGCCTCTTCCATCAGTCTTATATTCCAATTATTTTTTTAAATTTTGCTGCTTTCTTCCTTTCATTTTCTGCTTTTTTCTTTACATCATTTTCATTTTTCTTCTGTTCCTGAGCTTACACATATTTTGATCTTGCGTTCCTTGTGGTATGAATTATTGATTTAGTAATTTTAATTTTATCAACTCCCCCAGCAGACTGTATTCCTGCCCATACTAGTCTTTGAGCAATTAAAGATTCCTGGCTCTGATTCTCTATGGTACATTCTTTGTTAACAGAAAACCCACACTTAACGGATGCATTTTCATGTGAAAGTATGAAGACTTTTTTTTAGGAAACTCATCAGTTCATCTGATCCGTCATATATGAAAATAATGTTTTTCCAAAAATGATCCAGACGCTAATTTTTCCGGAAATAGGCTTTCATTTTCTCTATCACTTCAAGTTTGGAGCGGAAGTCAATGAAATCTCTCTCAATTTTGTCTGCCTCACCCCCACTTAACTGATTGTTTTGTATGAATAACTCCAACATTGCCCTGATTGATACGTAGGATATTCTTGTCTTTTGAACTTACAGAGTTGGGTCATAAAATGTGATTGCCTTTGTCAACCTGTACTTTAATGGCGAGTTAGAGAGTAGTTTTGAGCAAAGCACTTGCAAACAATAAAGGCAGGTCTGCCTAAATCCAAGTATTTGATTTTGAGTTACATCATCTACTTTTCTAATAGCATCACGAGTGATATACCCAAGATCAACCTTACTAGCAGATACTATGTTCTCATTCTTTATTTTAATTACATATTCTTTCTCTAACACCTCTTTCTTCCCACATTCTTTCATTTCTTTGAATGTTTGCTCAGTTTCAACTCAATCTTTGAGAGACAAGGTTGTCACATACAGTGTAAAATCACTGCTCAAGTTTTTTTCCATCAGCTGTTGAGTTTTATTTGTGGTTTTAATCTGATTTTAAGTGTGCTAAATGGCTTCAAGGGGCTGTATTAATTCAACCAACAGTTTGTTACATTTGTGGGGACTTTGTAGTAAAGAAACAGCAAAGAAACATTACAAAGTGTGCTCTATATGTGTAGAACTCAGACAGTGGTCAAAAGGGAAGAAACAATCTTTTCGTTTTGGGGTCCCAATGATCTGGAGGGAAGCCCAAAATCACAGTGATGACTGCTACTTTTGTTCGTGTAATGTTAAGGGGTTCACTTTAATAAATAAGAAAGACATTTTATATCCAAACCTTCTGTTGGCTATGGGTCCTGTACCTCATGGCCCAGGAATACCCATACCTACGTATCTAGATAAACTAGAGGAGAATCCCAATGACTCTGATAAGGAAGCCCATGATTTTGATGAAGAATTTCAAGATGTTTCAGAGATGGGTCTTCCTAAAGATTCTTCAGAACTGTTAGGATCAAGGCTAAAGGAAAATAACTTATTGGCTCCAGGTACCTCTTTCTCATGGTTCAGAAACAGAAAAATATTTTATTCCATACTTTTCTCAAGATGGTGACCTGGTTTATTGTAGCAATGTCCCTGGATTGATGGTGAGGTTTACTGTATGTATGACGTAAACGAGTGGAGGCTCTTCATTGACTCGTCAAAAAGAAGCCTCAAAGCAGTGCTTCTCCACAATGGTAATAAATATGCTTCCGTACCAGTAGGGCATTCTGTGTACTTGAAAGAATGCTACGAGAATTTAGCCTTAATTCTCACCAAACTGAATTACAATGATCATGGATGGACTATATTTGGTGACACTACCATAGTACAGTTATTACACATTGTTTAGATTTTCGGAAATATTCCTTTTTCATGACCCTCACTAGATGTGAGCCTCCCTCCGACTAGGATCCTCCACCTCTTCCTACATATAGACCATCCTCTCAAACAATACATCACCCATTTTCTATTAACATATCTGATCCACACTTCCGTGACTATGCCAAAGACCAAGAATATAAATTTTAATGAAGAGAGAGCAATCAAATCCCTTCGTGCCAACAAGGATATAATTATTCTGCTTGCCGATAAAGGATCCACTACAATTGTTCTTAACCGCTTGGACTACGTTGATGAAGTAATAACTCAGCTTTAAGACCTATCTAACTACAAGCTCCCCCATAAAGACACCAAAGAAGACTACAACACAGAAATTAAGGAATAGGTTGAGTGAAAGCCCCAGCCAATAAAATTGATAAAAAAAAAGGTACACTTGTATGTTTTTAATTTCCAAACGGTACTTACTTAAAAAACACGCCTCGTATAATATTTTATTATTTATATGAATTTACAATATCTTATGGCTTTTACTATTACCACATTAGTTTAAAAAATTTATATATTTTTAATCTAAAATTATTCTAAAGCCTTATTTTTATAATTTCCCTGTTACCGCCCCAATCCCTATATTTTGAGCCATATGCCATTGCCGTACCGCAATAAAAATGTTATTTCTGTTCATCACTACTACAAACTGTTTTAAGATGGCTCCTAAAATAAACTAATTTAAGGCTTATAATGGGGTTAACATATTTATGGACAGTTGCATATTAGACAAATTTAAGAGGAATGTCCATATAACATGTTTTTTTAAATAATGTTTCGAGTTATTTTGAATCAGAAAATTAATAAAATTGAAATGCAATTTAAAAGCTAATAAAATAAATGTTGTAACCTCAACTTACATACATCTATGAACAAAACTTGGCTCCAAGTAAGTTGGCCACACTGAACAGTACAATACAAACCAAGCCCCTACCTGCTCGGGTTGAAGCTCACAACAGACACAGGTGAAGGCTTGTCTCCAGAATAAAGTCTCAGCACTGGAGTCACCTCACGACTCTTAAGGTCGAAGAAATCCACAGTCCCACCCATACCCCATGCTGCAAACAAGTGTGGATGTGATGGGCACCAACTCACGCCCAGTATCTCAAAATCTGAGTAGAAGACTTGAGCTGGACTAGGCTGAAATAATGCACGTACAGATTGTTTCAAAAGTAGACCTGACATAGTGAGGAATATTTAATTAAGATCATTTGGAATGAAGTCTTAAGTGTGTTAAGACATTGTGACTGGTTAATACACCCAACTTAAAATGATTAAAGCTAAAAGGACTGAACACATCCAGACTGTCGGTAAGTGGGATAATCAAAATATTTGATTTACTATTCCAGAACAAACCTTACAATAACTTTTGCGCTGGTAAATACACCTCTTCCTGTCTCATTTCTTAAAAATCATTATTATAATTCATTTCTTCCAGTCTTACGGTAACTTTTTTATCCCTCCATCTCACTCTCAACAAACTGTATGACCAGTGCATTGCCGCTTCTCTTGCAGCTCTTATAATAATTGTTTACACCTGGTGCTTTTCTATTTTATCCCCTTTAATGCATTCGCCACTTCTTTACATGCGGGACCCCACTCTTTGCTTCACTCTTATTCCTCTTCTTCCGGGTTGAATATTATCTTAAAATACCCCCTAAAATGTTCCTTTTCTTCTTCTCCTGTCTTCATCCATCATTCTAACTTCTTGTATTTTCTTGATCCTGTTTCTTACATGGCTATGACACCTACTTACTTCATTCCACATCCATTTCCAGCATTTCTGTCCTTTTTTAATCCAAACCTTCCTGTACCACATGCTTCGTTCTTCTCTACTTCCTTCTTTACTCTTATTTACTTTTATAAGGTCTTAAAAGATTGCCAGAAGAGACCATTCACAAAACATTTTGTCTAGCCGAAAAAATAAATTGTTGTGAAACAAAGCGTGTAAACATATTTTTTAAAACATTTTTCATGTATACAATTTTGTTTTGCTTGAACATTTTCAAAATTATACAAAATACAACACAAGTGATGATAAATATGGCAAAATTATCCTTATTTGTTGTTTTTAAAAAGTTAGTGAGAATGCTAAATGTTCTCTATAAATATGCGGGAATGTTTCTTAAGATCATGGGACTCAACTATTAGTTATTTGAACAATAGACCTCGCTTCCTCCTTTCAAAAAATGCTAAATACAACATGTTAAGACATATGTCATGTTCTTAGTGTTACTATAATATTAACCAGTGGTTCGTCTATATGAGCTGCAAAATCACCTACAATTTTAGATGAATTTTTGTTTAGCAGAGTTGACTAAAATAAAACTTCAAATAGTATTCATTCAAAAATATTCAATGTTTATAGTTTTTTACTGTCAGTAATTGCCTTGTATTGAATGAAAGGTTGGGCTAGGCATCTGTCAGGCGCTGCAGCTCACTCTGAACTGGTTGAGTATAGAAGTAGTAGAGGGGAAGTAGAGTAAATACTTGAGCTTTACTGTTGTGTTGGAACTGCAAGCGTTGCAGATCCAGTCGACAGGCACAGTCATGTGCTATACTAAACTGAATCCCCTGTGTTGCGAATGTTTTTGTTCCGTGGTCTAGTGTGTTTATCTGATGGGCTTTAAAATTACCGTTCTTCCTGCTAACAATTAATTTTTTATCAAACGAGTTCCAATGAAAAAGTTGACATTAAAAACAAAAAACGTTCACTTCTTGAATTGGCGATAAATCAAAATGCACCTAGTAGAAACAATGCATTGATTTGTTTCCCATATTTACTTTTTGGTGGTGATATAATGTGAGCCAAAGATGGTATAGAATACTTGGGACACCTATCACAAAAGATTAGAAAACATGAAAACTATTCTAGGCACCTTAAACATGTCCTTGGTCAAATTAATATAGCGACACAGTTAAGTGAAGCCTATGCGTCAAACTTTTAAAAATGTTAATGAATAATGGACTTTTTTTTACAATTTTCTTTTAAACTTAATTTTGATATTTTCCCTTTCTACTAAAATTCAGATTTTTTTAATCCAGTTTACATTTATAAAGTAAGCTTGTTATTCTATATGATAATTCATCTCCAAGATGTAGGAATCAGCATATTCTGTTTTAGCATTTAATTGTCAATCTAATTTAATATGTTCAGAATAGATTAATTTTTAATAATTTGTTAAGTAATCTAATGATTTATAAGTGAAAATGCTGATATTGTCTCAGTTAAATAGACTACGCTTACTATTTAGTTTTAAAAATTGATTATTAAATACATCAAGTGGAAGCTCGAAAATAAAGAGCATACAAAACTTTCGAGCTTAAGCGACATGAGATTGAAATACGAGTACTCACAGAGCCTTAGATTTTATGGAACAAATAAGTTTTAACCTGAAATAAATTAACTCTGATAAAGCAAAATTGAAAAAAACCACCCAAGTGAAAACCTATTTTTATACTATTATTTTATTTTTGTTTAGAAATTTTATAAACAAAATATACTTTTGTCATAATATAATGCATAATTAAAGTATATGTAAAATACATTATTATTGGCATCCTCCCACAATATACTACCAGTGATTTGAATTGGCCATTTTCCCACATCAAACCACCCCTCCCCTCAGGAGGAACACCCCCTATTTTCAAACTCAAAAGCCGCCACTTGTCTCAACCCTTTTGCAATCAGCACATTTTCAATATTTCATTATAAAAAATGCAGGCCAATTTTCACATATTTGCCTATTAACATTTGAAATCTTACCATAAAAAAAATTGACATATACAAGAAAAATTTAACACATACTCGAGCATTAAAAAGCTAGAACCAAAATATGTCACCAATCAATATGAAATTTAAAGGTGAAAAGATAAACTAACTTTTAGACTTAAAGCTTCATCACTCCTTCTAAAAGAAAAAGCAATATTTTTGCTATGCCTCCATCTTCCTTTATCCTTCTACCAGTCTTTCTCCTTTAATTGTTACCATTCTTAGTCCATAGATATTAATGTCCTTGCTTGGACCTAACTTGAAAACTTTTAAAGGATTATTATTATTATTAGCACCATGTCTTACTACCCATTCGGGTTATACGCACTTACGCTAATGTGTAATGGTAGGGTGATTGCGAGATGAAATGAAGGACCTACAATTTAACGTGGAATCCGAACCACGGTGGAGACCTGGCATTCCCCACATTCACAAGATGTCTTGTCAGAGGTGAAGGAAGGGTTTGGTAATCAGATAAATCTGTTCTGGGACTGAGGATTGAACCCCGGCCGCCAGCACAGAAGTCTGACACCTTACCCCTAGACCACCAGGTCACCTACTTTTAAAGGATGAAAACAAATAATCAATCTATCTAAACTTAAGTATCTTAATGAGTAAAAGTGGGAATTGTGACTTTTAATGCTAAAACTTCAAATATACTGAATTTTCATGAACATATCCAAAAATCCCATGATTGGTTTTATATCTTTAAAATCCACAAAAATGAATACTATCTGTAAAAACGGCATCTCAGGCATAAAGCTACTCGCCAATGTTATCAATTTAAAAATTATATTGCATGATGTGGCAGCTGACAAATTACAAAAGAATTTGTATTAGTCCGAAAAAAAAAACAACCAAATTTGTGTTATTCTTGAAAAAACAGTAAAATTTGCATAAATGTTTGTGTTATTGCAAATGCAAATTTTACATGTAGTTGGATATATCTCCTATAATTCCGCTTTATATTTGAAGATAATATTTTTCCTTGTCGATCAAGCAAGATAGAACACAATTGAGATTATATTCAATAGCTCATTATATTTGTAGGGAATAACCGCAACTCATTTGGTTCAAGGCCTCAGTCTTGCAAAATCTGTAAAAATTTATAAAAGCATGCCTTAAGTGTTCAATCGATTGTTTAGAATGTTAAAATTCAAATCAAACGAAATGGACTAGATGCAAAAAAAAAACTTTTGATAAGCTACCACATTGAAACAAATAGCCAGATTTAAAAACTAGATTTTCGTATTGTTTGGTATAGCTTCAAAGTTTGGCCTAGATTCAAAGAACGTCCCTGACGAATTTTGTTTAAATTGATCCGCACATTTGCCAGTTATTGCATAACAAAGATCCAGACAAATAGAGATTCAAAATTCCAAATGCAGGAGTTAAAACAGAACCTTGTTTTATTTGATCAATAATATAATTGTTTAGTTCATTTGGCATAAGAGATAGTTAGCAGAAGATTTTTATTGCAAACATTGGTTGAAAGTGACATGAAATTATTTATTTCCTTAGTAAAACTACATTACCTGGATTTTTTGTAACTTATTGAAAGAACAAAAAATATTAATAAAACGGTTTTGTTTCATGGTTATGGCAACAAGAGATATTATTGTACATGAAATAATAAATTAAAAGAATTATATTAACACTTTTATCTCGTTATAACTGGTCACCAACATTTTTTTTTTTAACTTCAAGGCTCTTTTATGCACACGTTTAGTGTAGAACTATAAAACTACTTTAGGCCAGTAAACATATTTAATAATGTTGTCCATTATGGATTATCCTTGACTAAAGTTGCATTGCCACAACAAGGAAATGAGAAAAATAACTAAATAGATCACTACGTAATTGAATAATCATTATTTTTACTTTACTCGGTCCTTTTCTAAAATAAAAGTTTCAGTTAAATTAGAAATGTAACATCTAGAATATTTTGAATTGAGTTTTTGAACTTAAGATATTTAAAACTTGTATTAATTAATACATTTAACTACAAAACTATCACTAGATTAGATAGTATTTTGCTATAGAATTGTGTTGGTTAGCCTGCCTAGAATCGATGTTGATCAACATTGTAATAGATATTTTAACCATCATATTTTTAATTTTAAAGTATCGGTATGAATATCAACTTTTGTTAATAATAAAAATCGAACTGAAATAAATTTCACTATATGATATTTTATAGCGAGAGCCCATAGAATGGGCATGTGCAACTGTAAATAAAGGGGTTTAATTGGAACAGAATACGTGACCGAGCGTAATTATTACACTAAAGACTAATAAACGAAATAAGAAACATTTCAAATTTTTAACTGTTTATAATTTCTATGTTTTCTAGTGGGGGTAAAGTAAGTTATAGAAGCATATTTTGGGGAAATATTAGCACGTTAAAACATAAATTTTACTAACTTTTTTTTACAATACAGTTAACTCACCATTATCCACGGTATGGAGGGGACGAGTGCCGCAGAGAACCCAAAACTGTGGATAGCCCCCATATTTAGTAAAACAGGAGATGGATACATGAGAGTAGATTTGGTAGCTAGCTGTCAGTTACCACCACTCCTATGGCTAATGAACTGTATTAACATTTTCTTGGCAGCTAATGAGGAAGATTTAACCCTTTGAGTGCTAAGAGAAACGACAAAAAAATGTCCTAAAAGTGACAAGCTATTTTACTGAAAAATATAGGATTTTGTTTAAATTTTAATAAATCATGTCTTTGAACTTCTTGCACTCAAATTTTTACATAAACTAGCTAACATGCTTGCCAATCCAATTATATAATTAAACATATACTTTAATTTTTTAAATATAATAAACAATCACTAGCCAAGACATTAAAAATAATTTTTTTTTACTGTTTTATTTAACATTCCTTTTTAAGTATTGAAAATTTGAATAGTTTGAAATAGAATAAATCACTGAAAAGAACATAAAAACTGAGTAAATAACAAAATTTACAAAAAAAACAACCTTAGATTTTATATTAAAATTGGGTTATGCATAGCAGCTGTTTTAGTGACCATCAACTTCAGCATGGTTATAGTAAAATAAAGTCTAAAATAATTAATTGGCTTGGAATCAGAAGGGGAGGGGACTTCAAACCTGGTACTTTTGCATAAATATGAAGAGGTTGGGGTGGATTATCCTGATCTTCAAGATGTATTTAATTCCTTTAGGAATCACTAGTATTCATACTCATGTTATCAATGTCAGCTGCCACTCCTACTTGTATCGATCTTTCACTTTCACTTCATTATTTACAAATTCAGAATCACTGCTTTCAGAATCACTAACAAATTGATCACTCTCGCTTGAGCTATCAATAAATATCGCAAGTATTTCTGTGTCTTGAATCCCAGCTTTCCTCTTAGTAGCCATGTTTACAAACAAGGCCAAAGACAAAACTCATAGTTAGAAAATAATTTTCATCTTTGATATATCGAAATTCTAAGTGCAAAGACAAATAAAAGTAGTTTGAACATATGAGAATGCAATGGAAATAAAATCTACCCCATTTGTTGACTTAATACTGAAATAAGAGCTTGAAAACATGGGATTTCTGTGAGGCGCTGGCAATTTTAGCAAATATTTTGTGGATCGCTTTGAGTGACGTTGGCACTCAAAGGGTTAAATTCCATAGCTGTAATTGTTTATATCTCTTAAGTCACTGGCATGTTCAACAGTTATAACCTACAGAAGCACTGCTATAAAATGACTTTATATTTAAGATGAGCCAGATTTGCTCATTTATAGGTTTTGAGTTTGATTTCTATGTTTATTTTGTCATTTTTCAACTAAATTGTACAATAAACTCTTGATTATTTAGCAAGCAGGCTATATAGTTTTTAGCTTATCCCTGATTATTAAGCTGGATGATTGCGAGACTATAGTATTTACACTTTACTAAAATATTTGTAAATGAGTGACCTGGTCAGTGTGATAGATGTGTATCTCCTTGTCAGTTGAGCAAGTAAGGAATACACCCTGAAGGTGTGGAGAGAAGTTGATGCATGTCACAGCCCCCTGGTGGCTGTCGTAACAACTCAGCACAGGGTCTCTAAGATGTACCTCAGTTGATACTACTACACACACACACAGTCCAATCAAGAAAAACAATTTACTCTTCGAACCCAAAGACACAGACTATGGCAGTAAAAGATAGTTTAAAAAAAATATGTGTGTGTATTTATTTGGGTTTTATCTGAGCAATTGCTATTCCAACATTACTCACGCTACTGGGTACCCTGCCTAATCTAAACCACACACAGTAATCTGTGGGGACTGAGGAAAAAACACAACCTTTACATACTTTTTAAACCACAAGATTTAAAAAACAAAATTATAGTCATTGCATCCTATTCATCCAGTCTATTTGCATATTTTACATTAATTGGGTAGGTATAAGTAAAAATACCACTATTCTGTAAAGTGAGAGTGGTAAACCAAGCTTCATAAATATAATACTTCTTAATTAGTACATCTAATACAAGGGTATATTAATAGCTTAAAGGGGTAGAGATAGTAGTTTAGTGTAAGTAAACCTGCATTAACATGGAGAGAGAATGAGAAAACTGCAATGATACCATTACACGTAGAAAACCACTACCAGTTAACTTTACTACTATTCAATCACCAACACTTTAATAAACAGTGACCCAGAGCATTGAGAGTCTTACACATTAAACTGCGCAGTAACTGGTGTAATTATCAGAAATCATGACAGATAAATTAGGCCTACAAAAATTAAGCCCTTCTTAGGATTTGTAAAACACAAAAGAGGTAACAATTTATACTGACCCAAAGTTGATTTAGCAGTGATTGTAGAGCACTTCAGAATTGTGCCCCCCTCCACTCCCACCACAAAACTTGTCGGATCATGGGGAGAAAAGCTGAAACAAGTTACTCCCAACTCTGCGGAGTTACTCCCACCTAGTGGCGACATTTGGACTTTATTCTGGGCCTTCATGCTGTATTCCATAGAGATGACAAACCTAAAGGGAGAAGTGAATGAATTCCACAATGTTCGAAACTTGTATTTCTAATTTTTTTCAAGACAAAATTTAGAGAAATTGTACTTACATTTGTACATAGAGTAGTAACCATTTAGGGAAAACCACCCTCAGTAACCCCAGCCAAGATTCAAACCTAGACCTTAATGTTACTACAGTCGATTGTGACCTTAGACTGATGATAAGTTTTTTTTTAATATCAAATCTAGATCCATTATCCTAATACAGTGTATGCAGCCAGGCGCAGAGGGGGTCAAAGGGTAAACTGACCCTCCTGTGGCATTTAGAAAATTAACTTTAAAAATATATATATTTAGAAAGAAAATACAAAAAAGTTAAATCATACAAGTTTTTATCTTTCCTAGGGGTGTGTGAATGTTCTTTTTTAATCTCAAGCAAAGCAAAGATTGAAACGTGAAGAAAAGCTTAAGCTGAAACCAAATAGGTTTTTTTTTTGTCAAATAACACTATTCTTAATTTTTAAATTATCTACTAATAGTTCCAGATAAAGAGAAAGTTAGTAGGGAAAAAAAACACACTATATTATATTATTATGCTGACATCTGAGTTTATCCCTGCTTGGATTATAGGTAGATGTAATTTAATCACCAGTCTGCATTAAAATACTTTTTATTGTTGTTATGTGATGATTATAATTTATTTAAATGGGTAATATTAAGTGATTTTCAAGTATTTTCGTAATTTATAGAGGTTTTATTATTTCTTCATAACTTCTCAAGGATGCTAAGGTTATAGTGGTTGTCGAAGTGACAAAGTCGTATCGAAGGTGACTTAGGCTTCAACTTTGACATTTCGAGGATTTGCACACCCTTACTGAATTCCTAGTGCAGGCTATTCATCTCTTACACCTGTCTTCAACACAATCAATTAACGGTGTTAAAGAGGTGTGGAGTGTGCTATTTTTAGAAAGACTTAACCCCTTCCAGTGAAAAGTATGCTAATCTGTTTCAATCCAGTCAGAGGTAGTTGGAAATATTTACTTTTAGTATACTGGAACAGTTCGTTTTGAGTCGCCTTAGCTAAGAGTTTGCTCCTTACTACCCCTGGATGATCCTGATGAAGCAAATTTAGTACCTCATCCTACAAACTTGCAGGAATGACAACCCTATGCCCATACAATATACAATCATCTAAAGTACCAAGTCCATACCGTAAGTGATAAAATTTGTTTATCGCAGGATTAGTGATCTTATTTGGGCACTTCCTTCTCAAGTACTGCAAGACCAATGATAAAACGGGGTCCTCTGTTGTACGCAATCCTACTTCTCTTTAAGTTAATGTTACCTCAACATCAACAACATTAACAAAATTATCATCCGCTATAGCCGAGGTCCCCAACCTTTTTGTACCTTAGAGCACATTCAAAACAAATGGTGGTGTGGCAGGCACCAATTACTTTTTCAAGGCAAATTTACTAACTCCCGCCAGGCTCAGAGGTCAGCCTCAATGCTATACACACACGCGGCCGGTCAATTGCCATGTTAAGTTTCCAACAGTGATTGTGACGTTACATGTGGTTGTGGGTAATAAGGCCGTAGCCATGGAGCTTATTTTATGGTTTTAACAAGACCAAAATAAAGACAAAAGGAACTATTTAACTACTCACCACCATTTTGGTGCTTGGGTATATTTTTAAAATATAAATTTATTCTGTGTTTATTCAGGCAACAAAGCTGGGTAGACCCATGCCAATTTACAAAATAAATAGGAAGCATTAGGATTGTATTAGTGAGTGTGAAGAGAATTATAGAAGGGGGTAGGTCTTTGAGATTAGGGAAAAACAAACCCATTCAGCTTGAAACTACGGTGATTCCGAGTAAAAGTATGCTTTGTAAGTGAGCCGGCAAAGAAAGAGGAATGAGAGGTAGGGATTGGAAAGAGGGGGGCTTTCAATCACCAACTTCTTGAAAACAGCATACCTAGAGATAAGCACAAACTTGATTTTTGTCGGAAAATGGACAGATTAAAATTATTAGTCAATAACTTTTCAGCTGTGGTCAAAAAGTGGCGGGCAGACGCCAAGGGCTCGGCGGGTGCCATGGCGCCCGCGGGCATAGGGTTGGGCACTCCTGTCCTATAGAATCCGGAAAGGGCAACCGCGACATTCCAGCGGTTACTAACCATTGAACCCTTCTTATTTTCAATATCATATTGGTATGATGAAAGGGTAATTGCCCATCGCTGTAATCGTACAGCAGAATGAACAGGGACATCCTTGGTCACACTAAAGATATAATTGAGAGGTTTGTGGTATGTTATCAACAAAAACTTGTTCCCACATGGAATTACTTTAACCCAAATACTATAGCCATACCCTCCCGTTCTAGCTGGCTATACTTTTTGCTGCCAGAGAAAGAGTTGATGATTTGAAGGCTATAGTCCACTCCACCTCGTTCCCTTTGTGGCTAATTACAGCAACAACAATGTATGCACTTGAATCACAAGCTAATACTATTGGTAATTTAGAGTTAAACAATGTCAGATGAACAACTTTAGCAAATAGCTGTTTATTGTTTGCAAAGGCTTCCCTACAAATATCAGTCCATTCCCATAGAACGTCCGACTTTGCAAGTTCATACAAGGGTTTTGACAAGTCTGCTGACATCTTTATAAAATTATGGTAATAATTAATTAACCCCAAACACGCCTTTAAATGAGTTACATCAGCTGGGACTGGGGCCAATAATATTGCCTTGACTTTACTGTCTGCAGGAAATAGCCCTGTACCATCTAACTTAAAACACAGATGTTCTACACATGAACTAAAAAATACAATTTTATGAAAATTAATTTTAGTATGCTTGTGTAAATGTTCTAGAGCTTCCATAAGAACCTCCCTACATTCTAATTCATTCTTATCTCCCAATATTATGTCGTCAAGGTAAGCTTCAACTCTATCTATTCCCTGAAGTACTCTGTCAATTACAGATTGAAAAATGCTAGGTGCAGAGTTTAAGCCAAAACACAGCCTTTGGAATTGATAAGAGGCCCATATGTGGATTAACTGTAAGTAACGGTTTACTGGCTTCATTTACAGACAGTTGCAAATATGCATTACTTAAACCAATTATAAAAAAAAATTGCAATTTGTTAAGGAGTTGAACACGTCTTCAATTGAGGGTAAGGGGTCTACCTTAACAGCTGGGTTTACAGTAGATTTAAGTCCACACACAAATGCAAGGAACCATTTATTCGTGGAACTATTACTATGGGACACTATTTCAGTATGTATACACTGTTTTCGTATATTCACAAGCCATTTGGCAACTATTCATTTCATAATATCTGTTTATAGATATTTGAAAATGCATGAATAATTTGAAATTTCAGAATGTAATATTCCTTCAAGGAAAACCTTTGTTTGATTTTTGAGATAAAGTGTGTATGTAATATTTGGAAGAATATACAGAAAAGATGGATATAAATATATAAATGGGAATGAACACCGTATGGTTTTTACAGCAAAAAGAAGAAAACAGTTCAAACTTTACATTGCTGCCTGGGCGATAACAATCAGTTTTCTTAAAGAAACAGCCATTACCTCTTTGTCCAAAGGCAGTAAAACCTCTTCTGATGAAGAAGGGGACTGATGTATCCCAGAAATTACATAATTGTGTGTTTTGTTGTGTATTAATTGTGAACTATGAGGCCTATACTTATATGGTAAGTGTGTAGGCCTTGCCCTTATATCCTCCTTAAAATATGTAAACACTTGCACAACCCCTAACAATATATAAAATAAGGTACACCTACAGGAAAGAAGGCTAGAATTAAACCCACTATCAGGGCTGGAACTGCTTCCACGACTTGAAAATAGTCGTTAATGTGACTAATCTGTTAAAAAAAAGTGACCTAGTTGACATTAAAAAGTGACCAAATAGTTTAAATATTTACACAATGTAATTTTTCAAACCATAAGATAAACGTATTCACTCCAGCGTCCCCTTAACCTTTTTATTTTATGGTTCTCTATATTTTCAAACAAAACTTCAGTTATTACTAATGATAATAATAAAACATTAATTACATTTAAACAGCTATATTTAAAGTATAAATACAACACCAACAAATACATTAACACTTTGGTGGTACATTCTTAAAAAATTATGTTAAAAGAGCAGTTTTTTTCTTTTCAAGTACATGTTGTATTCTTTCTACATCTTCTTTCATTGAAACATCTTATTTTCTCACTTAATTAAATACTAACATGGCATGAGCCATTTCCGCTTCTCCAAGATCTTTCTTTTCCAGAGCAAATTTTAATTTCTTGCTCACTTCATGTAACAATCTGTCGGTAGTTTTACTCTTTGAGTTAGCCTCGTCTTTTTTTGAATGTAACATCTCTTCTCGTGTACTGATAGATTTGGATTCTTCTTCAAGTTTACATTTCTTTTCTTCATTTTGCTTTTATCACGATATCGTACTCCTTAGAAGTTTCTCTTTCTTCTTTAACTTTTCTTTCGTTATCCAAATAATTCTGGTAACTTTTACAGACAACTTTTGCAAGGTTCATTAATTTTTGTGTGATCAATATGTAATTAGGTTTAATGGAGTTAAGTTTTAATGCATCTTTCACAAGCAATGTAGCATTCAATGTTCTTTCTGACATTCAAGACCGAGCATCTGTCAAAACTCTGCTAGAAATTGAGAATCCTCTTTCTACATCCCCATTGTCATGAGATAAAGATAAAGATGCTTTAACAACCTTTGTGATTTTAGGATATTTTTTGTCTTCCAGTCAATGTATTAATAATGAATGTTTGGTGCCAGAAATCATCAATACGCATGTTTTCCTTTATGTTCTTAATTTCTTAAATCTCCAAAAACTTCCATTCATCATATAAAGCTTCACAGGCGAGTTCAAAAGGTAGTGCATTAGCAACCGTAACAATATATGTACAGCTTTCCTTGCTTTTTCTTTCATCAGGGTGCAGATACTTTAAATGACTAAATAGGTTTTGTTCTGATATTTGAGTCTTTTAAATTAAGTATTTACACGATTCAATGTAGTGCTTCCGACAAGAAAGCAAAAATGAAGCGCTTCTTTCTCAGAAAAGCTAATGAGTTCTTCTTTGATATTTTGATTTTGTACCATATCTCTTAGTGGAACAAGTTTATCTGGCTGGAAAAAGTATTTATTTTTACAGAGTGTTTTTGGAATAGATTCTGTTTTACATATTCTCATCAGAATAGAAAGTCCAAATGGGTTACTTCACTTTGGAGCAAGTGTATCATAGGCTCTTTATGGTGAAATGTCTTAGTGAACCTAGTAAACGTTTCAGCACTAGAACATACAATGTATACTTCAGCTTTAATGGAAGGTTTCTTAAGCAATTTCCATATGCTTGCAAAACTTCGTCTGTACTGGAGAATTCTATTTATCTGGAATGAACTTTAAAAAAATTATTGGAGGCCACTGTTGCAAGAGATGTTCAGCAGCTCCGAGCAGTGTCAACCACCTTGATGGAACATGTTTTATAAACTGGTTATTAGGAACACCAAATTCAGTTTGGATTTTTTTTAAATCCTGTCACCTTAAAGGCCATCCATCAAAAAAATTATACAAATTAAGTACCAGCTGAGATACATCTTCTCCAATTTCGGATAGTCCCTTCAAAAAAGCATTGTGAACAATATTGATGTTGCATGTTCCAACATCTATAAGTGATGCTTTCCATTCATATGTGATCAATTCATTAATTAAATATGCAACCATTTTGTTGACATTTGGGCCATCAGAACCCAGCATAAGCAAATTTCTTCTAGACAAATTTGCTTTGTCCATGGTTACAATGAAATTTTTCACTATGTCCTCAGCAGTTGCCTTTCCCATAAAAAAAAGTTTTGTAAATGTTGGGACACCACTTTATTTTAAATTTTGGAACAATACCGTACAACAGTCTGGAGTTTCTTCATTCCACTTGAATTTGTAGTTTCATCATATATCAGAGTGAAATGTGCATTCTTCAAGTCTTCTACAAGTTCATCTTTAAAAGATAGTCCAAGCACATCGGTAATTAGGTGTCTTAACTTTGTTTTACACAATGAAAATTCACTTGGGACAGCACTTGGAAACATAGTTTCAAAAACTTATTTTATACCCTCACATGATAAAGCAGAGTAAGTTGATGATACAGTCTTAATCGCCCAAATGAGTTCAGCATTCATAGTTTTTCCTTTAACATTGTACAATTGTACACATGCAGGAGTTGAATTACTACTGGATGAACTTGGTTTCACATCTTCAATATTAGAACCACTAACAGGAACAAGTTGTAGCTGCAATGGGTGTAGCTTTAAGTGGCATTCCTGATGATGTTCTGCTTTTGAAGCATGTTGAACAACAGCTTGAAATACTTTGCTAACAACACTGAATGAACGTGATCATACCACACAAAATATTTCCTCTTCGTTGTGTATTTTGCACCAGTCTGGTATACTGTATCCAACAGAATTTTCCTTCATCAACCAGTTACTTCTTACTTTACACTTTACCATAGTAGTTTGATTTCTGTAGTGGAAATCAAAATACACTCCTGATATTTTCAGTTAGGAAAATGCCTAGAACAAAGAAAAATAATTGTATTAATTATAAACATTATTAACCTTTTTAATTAATAAATACCTACAACGACCCAAATAATACTTCTTTTATACATTTAAGCATCCAAATGATTATAAATGCAATTAAATATTAGTTCATATGCTCTTCATAATGCATTTTGTGGGTTGTTATAAGCTAAAATGGACTCTTCCCCTTAAAGCCATCATAACATCTCCAAATAATAATAGTAATATTTATTGTTATTATATTGAACAAGTGCTGGTTTACTCACCTTTTACTTAAATTCTTTAAGAATCAATTACTCCTTATATAGAGAGTTGAGAAATTTCTTGCAGCTATTATATTTAAGAAATAATTATTAGAGAACTATAGCCACGTTCCAATGGGGTATTCACGCTCCTGGGGTGATAATACTTGAAAAGTTTGATCGTCTTGGGTATGGTTAAGTATTAGCGCGACCAGTACTCGATTTCAAGGTTGTTTTTTTTCCTGTTTGAAATAGCTAATACATTTTTTAAATTCATTAATGAGTAAAAAATTACTATTTTGTAGAAGTGACAATTTTTCATTTTAGTGACAAAATAGTGACTTCAATGTAAAAAGTGACAAATAGTGAGTAAAGTGACTCTGTTCCAGTCCTGCACTATATAAAAATGTTCTTACAGATTACACTTTGATGGAGTATTGTGTAGCCAGATAAATGACACTTAGAAAGTGATTTGTAGCCTGGTCTTCTGGCTTGTGCTGATACAACAAAGTAGTAGGTCCACTATTACTTGCAACAAGAACACCCTAATATAACAATTTCTTTCAAACCAACAAATTTTTGTATCAGCCCACAGAGGAAGTACATTACACTAACACATCTTTACACAAGACATATTTAAAAAGAAAAGAGAAATACATTCAAGTAACAGCAGTATGGCATTGTTATATTCACCACTTCTATGACTGATTTTAATCAAACAAGATAAATATCCTGTCAACTAATTAAATTTGGCCCACCTCGGTGGCCCCATGGTCTAAGGAGCTACTCTCACAGTACACTAGATTGCTGATTACGAGGAAATTAAGGTTCAAATCTTGGTCAGGTGTACTGAGGGTGGTTTTCCTAAAATGATTTTCCACTCTCGATCTTCACACAAATGTGGGTACATTTCATATAAATATAACCTTCTAATCACTAAAACCATTGGTGTATTAATACATGAGTGTGTAGCCTTAATGGGTACTAAGATGTGATGCTAAAAAAATATTACAATTTGTTTTTCTAAGCAAGGCATTAAAAGCTAAATTTTACAGGGGGTGATGTGTTCAAGCCAATACAAGTTTTTTTTATGTATATACATGGACCCCATTGTAGGGAGTCCTTCAAATTCTGGGGGGTCCTCTACCCCCATTTCTACACCCTTGATTGTAAGTTATTAATAAATACCATCATGAACTGTTTCCAGCCTGTGGCCGAGTCAATTTAGTAAAATGCCCCCACATTCCTCACCCATCGACCAGTCGCAGGCTTCCGGGCCTTGACCCCACACTCCACACCAACACCCTACCATCACTACTTGAAGTCACTAAGAGAGGTCTCTGATGGGTAGGGTCAGGGCTACGGATCCATGAAACGTGGGTGATAGCCTCGCGGTGGCTGCCGGGGACAACAGCAGAGGAACCCACAAGTATCTCATCCTCTGACTGTAAGTTCCACACTAAGAGTTCACCTGGGAGCCCACAGATGTGTCATTGGCATAGTTTACAATCAAAAATAAATATTAATAATGATGGTAATCAGCATAAGAAGAGAGAAACTTTACCTATGACAGTACAACTAGAACTATGGAAACAACAAAGCATTAGGAACTATTAAAACATATCTTTATATTTAGAAGAATTTATTTAGACTGTTTTAAACACCATGCAGAATGGTACTGGAGTCTCCCAGGATCTGCAGTCAGTCTCTGAGACACCCAGTAATGAAGACAGAAAAATACTCTTGTTTTCAGAATGAATTATTTAAGTAGTTTTTAAAAAAAATTTGTTATTTAAAAATAGATTAATAATAGTTTTTAGTAATAATGATGAATAAGTTAAGTCATAGGTAGCGCATCCAAATTAATACGGAGAGAGGATGAGAAAACTACAGAGATAAATCATCAAAATCATCATCATTTTCAACTGTTTCTAGATTATAGCCGGGTCAATTTAATAAAATAACTCTATCCTTCAACAATTATTCCTTTTTTTTTAATTGTTTCAATTCAGACTTCTATGCTGGCGGCCGGGGTTCAATCCTCGGTCCCGGCAAAGATTTATCCGATTACCAAACCCTTCCTTCACCTCTGACAAGACACCTTGTGAATGTGGGGAATGCCAGGCCTCCACTGTGGTTCGGATTCCACGTTAAACTGTAGGTCCTCCATTTCATCTCACAATCACCCTACCATTACACATTAGCGTAAGTGCGTACAACCCGAACGGGTAGTAAGACGCGGTGCTAATAATAATAATAATAATAATTGTTTCAATTCTTTTCCTCTCACTTGCACACTTTCTATTATTTGCTCCTATTTCCTCCTATTTCTTTCTGTCTTTTTCTTACATACTACATCTCTATCATTCTTATTCATACTTATCCAGCCTCATTACCGACTATACCATTTCAAACTTGCTTCCTCTACTATCTCATGTACTCCCTGTTTCCCCCCTCTCTTTTCCGGATAAATTCATTCATAATTCTGTTTCTCCTCGTGACATAACGTGCTTTTCATAAACTTTATTCCCATGGCCTCCACTTCCTAGTCTCTCTTATATTCAATATCCATGTTTCTGCTGAATAAATGTACAAAGTACACCATATAAAGCATTTCCTTACACTTCAAGGGCACTTCTCTTTTCCAAAGTGGGTTTCTTGCAAACCTATACATCAAATCCACCTGCTTTCCTCTTCTTATTAAATTCTCTTTACTCCTACCCTTAAACTCAATTACACTTCATTGATATATTAAACTCTGTACCTTTCTCAGCTCTACTCCATTCAACTTTAATAGCTTTACTAGGCCTTAACCTCTTCCTTTTCATTAAAACCACTTGAAAGTTTGCCGTGCTAAATTTCACTGCACACTCTTTCCCAAACTCATTACATTCAAGTAGTTGTTATTATACTTGCTCTTCCTCCATACCATTTTCACAAGTTTTTTTAGAAATTTAACTCATTCTATCAACACTTTTAAAAATAACTTAAAGACACTAAAATTTTGATTGATTTGATTTCTAAATAATAATATGAGTCGAGATTGTTTAATTTAGCTGAATTTTAATCAGTATTTTGTGAGGGGTGGTTGGGGTTGATTAAAATTGAAAGCATGATTGAAATAAATCTTAATTTACAGCTTAGGCCTATATTGTGTAATGTAGGTATATTTGTAGATCATTAAAATTTCTAACAATTTGCTAGGATTCAAATTCGATATTCAAGATTAAAATGTAGATTTGGATTAGAGAAATAGTGGATTCGACCCATCTCTAAGAAAATATTTACAAGATTGTTTGTGAGGTGAAAGTTTTAGAAGTGAGCATGTGCTGAAACGGTCGGTCGAGTCCAAGTTTCCCATACAGGAGAGAGGGTAGGGTAATAGGCACATAAAATTTTTCACACCTAACTATTTTTTTTTTTTAAATAATGATTTTATTCATGCTAATCTCTTTTGTCCGACAAAATAAAAATTACAGATTCAGTTGTGCTTTTAAAGTAGGCCTAACTAAGTGATTTTCGAATTAAAAATAGTATGCTTTGTTTATGAGGTGAAAGATTCGACCATTGAATCCAGTAAAACACCGAATCCTCGCAACTCAAAAACTTGTCAGGATTCGGTGGATTCGAAGATTCGAGTGGCCCATCTCTAATTAAAAGCTATTTTTTGTAAGTTTCAAATTTTCTAAAATTTGTTTAAGTAAGCTAAGCTAAGCTTAACTTAATTTATTTTAGAAAAATAAACATACATACACATAATTTATCATATAAATAGTCACCAATTTTGAACAAAATAAATGAAGTAATTTTTCAAAAAATTTCAAATTAAAAATAGAGTCATCAGTTAACCACCATTTATGCATTTTGTTTAAAGAAAATGTAAAATTATTGATATATATTAAAAATCTCACCATACACCCAATTTGAACCAAATTGTTAGAGCTGTTTATAAAATATATCAAATTTATAATCAAAAAATCAGTAAACTATCTGTGAACAATTTTTTTCCAAACACTTGGTTTTATTTTTTTGACAAGTTAAACACTTCTCAGATAAACATTTTAATCAAAATTGTTTGAGCCATTTTTTCAAAAATTTGGGGTTTTCAAAAGTCACTCATCAATAAATTACACTCTTGATCTTAAGACTCCACTAGGGGTAAAATAAAAAAAAAATCCATCAAACTTTTTCAGATCCATGCCCAGAGACAGACAAACATTGTAAAAAACACGTATTTGGGTGAAGGGCCCTATACAATGTAAAGATTCATTATAATATTGAGGTCAAAAATTTTCACAAATACAATACTTTTTCATTAAATGCGAGTGTAAAAAAAGTATTACATTATATGTAACAATACAGAATGATAAAAATTAAACATAAATGCTTATTTTGTCATTTTTTTTACAAAGCTTTCTAGTTGACAAAGATAGATTTATTTTCAAGGTGAGGTTGAAACTGATAAATATTCATAATGAAGATGTAATATATATTTGGACCCACTTCGGTGGCTGCATGGCCTAACATGCTACTCTCACTATATACTAAGCTGTCAATGACGGGGAGATCAAGGTTTAAATCTCGGTCATGTGTACCGAGGTTTTTTTTCCAAAATAGTTTTCCACTCTCCTTTCACACAAATGTGGGCACAATTTCTCTAAATATAACCTTCCTAATCCCTGAAACCATTAGCATAATTAGTACATAAGTGTATAAAATAATGTGTCAAGGTGTTGATAAAAGTAGAGTGCCCATTACTATCTTATTAGTGTAAAAGTTTAGTCTCACCACTAAACGTCCCCACAGCCAGTAAAGAGGGTTCTGATGGGTGAGCTTTGAGACTTGTTACACAACTGCTCGTCTTCAAAGTTTTATATGATGTGGTAGGCGAGGTGTCTGCCCTGTAAATAATATACAACCTACTTTAGAACTGAAAGACTTGCACTGTATTTTTAAGGCATCAATCTCACAATGGATTGGATTGCAAGTTACAGGGAAAAGGTTTGATTTTCAACTGGGTGGGTGCACTTGGGGGGTAGTTCAACTTTTTTTCCCTATACCCTCTCTGAAAGGTTTGCGAGGCTATTGTGGTTAAATTTTGGTGGTAACTGATTCTATGTAATGAAAGGAGATAAAATGAGTGTTAATTTCAAGGAAATACACTTAACATTTACCTTTAGAAAAGCCAGGAATTCGTAGATTAGAAAACTTATTTAGGGATTGAAGCTCATCTATCTAATTTTCTCAGGCATGATGATGCACACCTAACTCTGCTTGTTTAGTGACTAAAGTTCACATAGAAGTGAGAACATGTCTGCTACACGCTAATCCAATTCCTGTTGCTCTAAAGGTTTCTTTCAGGAATCATTGAACAAGGCTTTATCGTGTAGACTAGGTTCATGGATTTAAATAAACAAGAATTGTATACAGAGAATGAACCTTAGTAACTCAGTAACTAAGGAATGGAAAACAGAGTCATAATTATTGGGTTTAGTTAATGTGTTTAGGAGTTGTTTTTAAACTAAAATTATATGTTGATTTGTGCACAAGCGCCCAAAACAAAATTTCATAAATTGATCAAATTTACTTTTTTACTATTCAAAACTTCAAATTCACAATTTCATTTTACCTATGAATCACAGTTCTTAAATCTGAATCTTAGAAAAGATATAGCTAGAGACAAAAGGTCAACTTTATCACATCACAAACACATCTTATTCTTTAAGCTTAATACTTTTGATAAACAGAATAAGAAGGGATAAACTTATCATAAAGCAGCACAACTAATCATACAGAGCTAACTTAGCACACTAATTCTTAAGTTGCTGTATAAAATAGAAATCATACCTTACTGTTCGTATTTAAAAAAAAAGTTAATTCAATCTAGCTAAGTGGCCAATTAATAGTCTAGGTCTGGTTGTTAGGTTTATTCTAAAACTATGCTAGACTAAACAACAAATAAACGTTTTAATATCTCAAAACAAATAAATCTTATTCAAAACTGAGAAAAAAATCTTGAGGTTTTTTCAATCTTAAATAAGCCACAGGATCCCCAGATTTAAAGGAGCCTTCCCTACAAAATAAACAGTCAGACCTCCATATATCCAAGTCGATGGTTCCATAAAATCAATTTAATATATGGAAACTTCTATGTATAAAAAAATCTTTTTTATACATGATATTGTGTAGTCTATTGTATTTAGAAATATTTCCTAATCAATGCACTCATTATAAGTGAATATTAATCACATTATATACAAGTTTTGTTCATTAAGATAATTAAAAACAAACAAGAAAAAGAAAGGTTGAGCATACCTTAAAAAACAAATAGGGTTTAGTATTCAAATGGATTTACATTTGTGTGAAAAATTATTTAATATCTTGCTGCAAAGTAAATTTCAATGAGGATTCATCATAAAAGTTTTCACACTTTTTAAGCCCATAAAATACATCGTCAGGAACATTTTCAGTGAATTGAAAACCACGGCATATTGTGTTAAACGCGGCCACTTGAGGAAAGGGATAAGAGGAGTGTTGAGACAATACTACCCCGCTAGCATTGCAATGAACTTGATCAAACATTTCCTTCTTTCTCTTGCAACATCTCCATTCTATTTTTTCTTATAATGTCATCATTATAACGGGGGGAGAG
>CABFVZ010000389.1:69590-134679 GCA_902151445.1 Timema monikensis
TTTTTTTTTAGTTTTACCAAAGTGGTTACCCATAATCCATCACTTTGCTAACTCTGTTTCAGATACACATAAATGTGTTATAATCACTAAAATCCAAATAAAATGTGTATATTTACTAAGTACATCATATTTCTCTTAACAATAATATAGAAAATTATACATTTTTCTTAATTCATTGGAATTATGATTTTGTAAGTGAAGAATCATACAAAATTCATGTGTTAGAGATGTTAAATTTTCCAAAATTCAATGAAAATTAAGTTTTACATTTTTCATTTATTATTTATGTTTTAATAGCTATAATGTTAATAATATATATTCATATTTATTTTTTTACTAAGACTTCTAATGATAAATAAGTGATTTTATTGATGTTAGTGAAATGATGCGAGTGTTAGTGAGGTGATGTTTGGGAAAACAGCATTTACATTGAAAATTTCACTATACTAACGTGAGCTATGTGACTATCATTAGTTTCGTCACCTAAGTGACGTTAGTGAGGTGATAACACCATTTTCATTAACAAGCTATGTTATCGAAGTGATTTTTTGGTGGACTTGGAGTTTCATAGCCATAATATAAGTATAAAGCGGCAAACAAACATTGAGGTTAGTTCCTGCCTCCATTTACATTCAACTGAACTGGTATTGGCTTAGTTATTCCAAAAACTCCAAGCAAAGTGATTTGCAATTAACATAATCTATACTATTAACCTGAATTTTCGTACATTAGCCGAATAATATTAAATAAACGTTTTAACTAATGAAATAACAAGAATTAGTAAGTACAGAAGAACAACACACTACTGTTAATGGGGAACAGTGGCGCATTCTGGGAGGTTTTAGTGCCAAATTCAAAATATCATGTTTGTCCAGTGTGTTGCTTAGCGACAAACAATGATTAAAATGTCAAAATTCATAATTTATTTGAATGGATTCTTCAAATGAAAATAACAGTCTTACAGGAATATTTTACCATGGTTATATATTTTTTAATGTTTTTCTTTATTTTTGTAGATAACGTTAAACTTTGAAATTCAGATGTGGGGACGGTTTGCAAAGTGATGAAAGGGACTTTTAATAATCATTTGCTCTAACTTGTTTTTAATATTACCACATTTAAATTTTTCTATCAAGTTTTATACCCTTTCTACTACAAAGAAAAATTGTTTGTTTTAAAAATAACGAAATATTTATATAGGCAGGAGAAATAAATTGTTCCTCAATTTGAGAATGACCTTGATACAAAATGCTATAACCAACATTTCAATCAATGAGAGGAGGCTTAATATTTTTCCAGTATCTGATTTAAAATCAATTATATTTCCTGTATTTTCAGTATCAAAAATAAAATCTAGTATATTTTCAGTATCAGTGGATACCCTGTTTTTAAAATCTCATGAGATCCAGATAGTGTGTAACCTTGTGGGCAATAAAGTCCAGCCAGCATAATCATATTGATCTATTTAAATGAAGTTACCACAAAGGTTGTATTCATAGGACAAAGGTTGTATTCATAGGTCATAGTTTTTATTCATAGGTTATAGTTTGTATTCGTAGGTTGTAGAGTTGTTAACATTTTTTTTTAGAGTTAAATGATTTCAACTTTCATAAGTGAATAACATTAGCTATCAGTCAACAGTCAGAAGATAACTTAATATTTAAAACATTAATATAATCAGGCCTAATCTTTTTAGTGAATAATCCACAGGAAAGGTGATTCCAAATAATATCTTGAAGAGACTTACCTCAATGCTATTAGCAGCAACAGATTGAGATTCCTTTTCTTGGTAAGACAATTCAACTGTTTGTGCCTCTGCATCTTGGGATGTTCTAAAATATGTCCAAATAACATATTAGAAAGTACTGAAGCAGTGTGATAAAACTTGGGTATTTCCTATAGTAAAGTAAAAAATTTAAGTCAATACTTGAGTGTATTTCAGCAATAACTCAAAGTCAACAATGTTGTGATAATCAAGACACTCTCTCTCATTTGTTAATGGAGAATAAAATAAACAACATTGAAGAATTCATAGTTGACGACATAAGCCTAGCCAATATCTGTGATGATCGACTGGGTCCTAAATCATATTATTTAAACATACTTTACCTAAACATAAGGAGTATAAAGAACAAATTTGAGGAATTATTGTGCATTCTATCATATGTTAAGGTAGATATTGATCTAATTATATTGACAGAGGTGTGGATATACAGTGATGAGGCAATTTACTACAACATTCCCAATTATAACTCCTTTTACGCATGTAGAGATACCAAAAAAGGTGGCTGTGTGTGTTGATGTTAGAAACAACTTAATGGTTTCAAACCTACTAACTAGTGAGATAATTGAGGACTTGTCTTACATATTGCTAACCATTAATAATTTTTCTTTCATCTCAGGTCAACACATATTAATAATTTATAGACCACCTAATTATAATACACAATCATTTTTAACCTTCCTGGAAAATAAAATTAATAATACGTTAAGACAAGAAAAAAAACCTTATCATTGGTGACATGAATATTAAACCTTAAAGACTTAAATCAGACTTATCATGAATACCTAGGCCTATTAGCTACAAATGGATATGAATGTATTAACACCCGCTACCCAACTAGAATATGTAATACATCTGAATCAATTATTGACCATTTTATAACAAAATTGATTAATAATACATATAAAATGTATAGCATGGAATATCATATATCTGATCACGACTGTTCTTAATGTTTTGTGCTACTCCCAATCTTAGATACAATAATATATTGAAAGACAATGGCAATCAATATTAATAAGCGAATTAAAACAAATTTGGATAAATTTAAACACTATTTTGAACAGAATATAACTCTCTTAGATACTAAAAGAACAGATATAAACTTGTTATTTAATCAATTAACTGAAAATTTTACTAGAGCAATAATACTTCCACCAAACAAATTTTGGAAAAGTTTCATAGGAGAAAAAAAACTATCCACCCCCTGGTTCACTAATGAGCTATTCAATCTAATCTCAACTAGGGATAAATACTTTATCAAAATGAAAAAAGCAAGATATAACTTAATTTATAAACAAAACTTCTTAATTTTAAGAAACAAGGTCACAAATTTATGGAGAGCATTACTAAAAAACTACACAAACAATAAGTTTGAAAGAGCATTAGGGAACATGAGAAAAACGTGGTTAGTTATTAACAACACTCTTGGTAAAACCAATAAGACATCCCAACAGGTTATTAAAAAAAAATACAGATACCAGTAACCAAAATATAATTACCAAGGACCCAAGTGATATCGCAAATATTTTCAATAACGTCTTTATAAACGTTGGTCCAGAATTGGTTAAAAATATTAAAAACGTTGGCTCTGTACTAAACATAATTAAAAAAAGAAAACAATGAAAGATTAAGTGAGTTTAAAAATATGGCAGTTCAGAACTGCTCTCTATGATAAACTCCCTCCCCAACAACTGTTCGCCAGGAAATGATAATTTCACAACTCTATTTATAAAATTAGTAAAGGAAAGTCTAAGTCCTATATTGTTACAAATAATTAACTTATCTTTTGAAGCTGGCATAATGCCAGATAAAATGAAAGAATCCTTGGTTGTTCCTATACATAAACAGGGTACTAACAATCTTTGTAGTAATTATAGACCTATTATTCCCATCTCGAATCTTGCAAAAATAATAGAAAAAGCTGTCAAATATAGACTCTTGGAATATTTAAATAGAAATAACTATTTTTTTGCTGGACAATATGGTTTCTTGAAAAACTCTAATACTCAAGCTGCAGCTACAGACCTAATAATAAAAATTCTAAATACTATTGACATGGGAAACTTTGGAATGGGTTTGTTTATTGACCTGACCAAGGCTTTTGATACAATTGATCACATGATATTGATTGATTAATTGAAGTGTATTCAAATAGAAAAGTCACTGTTAAATTGGTTCAAAAATTACTTAAGTTATAGATACCATAAAGTTCTGATAAAAAATGAGAAAGGCTCAAATTTCTTCAGTGACTATAAACAAATAATGTGTGGTGTTCCTCAAGGTTCAATCCTTGGACCCATTCTTTTCTTAGTTTATATAAATGATTTAGACAAAATTAATTTGAATAAACACATTCAGCTTTTTGCAGATGACACTTGCTTATACTATGAGAATATTAACATAAATGTTCTACGAAATAATGTAGAATCCGACGTCCCTCCTTTGCTAGACTGGATTCATAACAATAAACTCTTTATTAATTAAAAAAAAAACTAAACTTATCCTAATCTCAAAACCTAGCTACAAAAAAAAATAAAAAAAAAAATAGTAATGGAAAATGAGATGCTGGCATATGTAGAGACTATTATATATCTGGGACTAACTATTGACAAGCATCTCTTATGGGACCGTCACATAAATAATATAACAAAAAAGCTAATTCCTATTGCAGGAACAATAAGCAGATGTGCATATACATTAACCAATCCAGTCAAAAGAATCATTTATTTTTCTTTGGTAAACTCATATATTAAATATATGAGTAATATATGGGGTTTTGCTATCAAAATGAGACTTATAAGACTAACTGCACTCCAAATAGAATTATTAGATCACTATATCAATTACCTGTCAGAGAATATAGAACTACTGAGGTTTATAAATATGTGGATTTAATGCCTCTCGATAAACTGATTATCTACCAAACAGGCATTCTTGCTTACAAAATAAATAAAAATAAACTTTAAAGTACCCACAAACAAGAATTCCCTCATTCAAGTCATCATACTAGAGGCTCACTTAAAATATATCATGAATCTTTTAATTGGTTAACTTGAACTGGCAAATTTTAAAAAGCATTATATATATATATTTTTTTTTTCCTGTGAACAACTTTAAGCCCAATGTACAAAAATTATGTAAAGTTTTTGACCTCCTACCCACTATGATTGAAATAGGTCTTCAATACTGTAAAATACCTCACCTAAGTCTCATTCCTACCTACTTGCTTTCAATCACAATTGTACACTTAGTATTATTAATTCATGTGTGTCACAAAATGATACATGATGGTTATCCACAGGACCAGTTTTGATAGCTAAATGAGTGGTAGAACATTGACGCGCAAAACCAAAGGTCCGGGTGTTTGATTCCCAATTTCAGGTTGCCATTTTTCAATAAATTAAATTTGATTCAGCTATCAGGAGTGATCCTGTGGATAACCATCATGTCTGTTTGTTATAAACATCAATTAATAATACTAAGTGCATGACAGCATACTGTCAGTAACGAGTTGACATGGACCCTGATTGTAGATAGCTCCCCTGAGTGGCTAATACTTTCAAACGTGAATCTTAATATATTTAATTCTTGATTCTGTTAATGAAAATTAGGTCTACCATGGGATATTCATGACAGTAATAAAGTCAAAGCAAAAGACCAAGTAAATATCCAATTCTATTCGGTAGCCTATATTAAAGTCATGTCAACCTCAGTGGTCTTGGGGTAACTTAAAGTGCTCGCCTCAGGACCCGATGTTTATGGGTTCAAACCCAGCCAGGGTTGACAGATTGACAATAAAAGCCCATAGCACAACTTTCGTCATAAGGGAATTATAAAAGGTGTGTGAAAATACCTTTACTTTACCAGCAAAATTGATAGGCCTATTCGCTCTCGCTCATAGAAATTCTCGTGTGCTGATATAATCAGTTGGTTCACAAAGTGCATGTTAAATACCTCAACCAAATAAAAAATAAAACAAAGTCACACTAATATGAAATCATTTGTTTAAAAAAATAGTTTGATGAATGTTGTTTTATGAGTGAACCCTTGCACTCTTTTTTTATTTAGTAACATGCCTTTTTAGGCATTCGGGTTATATACTCTAAACCCTTAATTGAAGCCTAAGTTTAAATACCTTAGCAAAGAGGTTGAGTCAGTTGCAGTGAATTAAATACAATGGAATTAAGTAGCTAGATTATAAAACGTATTATACTAAAAATTGTGCACAGTGGGTTATGCAGTATTTACTAATATAGTTCATCTTATGTGTTATATAGGTATGGATAAAAACTTAACATGAACGATAACGGGTGTAGACCATAGGATTAGAATTTGTATGGAAGAAATCATCTCATTTAATTTATAGGAATATAATAACCAAGCATTTTAAAATGTGAGTTTTTGTGGTCTATGAAATATTGCCTACAAAAAAGTAGTCAAGAAATTATTTGAAGCTTACGTATCTGTTTTCCAGCTTGAAGGGAATCCAACTACTTCAGACGACTTGTCACCAAACATTGAAATTAATATTTTATTAAATTATCAATAAATATTTTTATATATTTAAAAATATTCTTTCAAGACTAAATTCTAAATATTTTGTATCAGAACAATGGTACAGAATAGATACCAACATCACAATAATTTACCAGAACTATAGGCAACGCGAGTGGGATGTTAGATACATCGCTGTTAACCGTAGAAACTTGCAACTCTAAAGTGAAGACTTATGAAACACTTCTGAACCTTATTTATTGATGTTCCACACATTTATAAAGTTTGTTTAAATATATTAAATGTATTTCAATATATTAAATAAAGTTATAGGGTCAGAGTACAAAATATGAGACGTTAACTGTTATTATATGGTTTAAAAATGAATATCAAAACATAAAAAATATTTTATAACTTTTATATTGGATCATGGGAGGCAGGAAAACAAAAAAAAAATGGATTCAAGTTTTATAACTTTTATTGTGGGTCATGGGAGGGAGGAAAACAAAAAAAATTGATTCAAGTTCAAGTGTTTTACAGAAATTGTAGCGTCATAATTAGCTACAAATGAAGCGTAAATATAAAACAAGTACGAAATAACGGCAACTAATAATCAACTTACCCAAATTGTTCAATTTCACCCTCACCTGATACATGATTACCTGTCTTACACATGCCGATGAACTGAGCTACGTAGCTGTGGTCCGGGCATCTGCGAAGTACGACTAGTGCGCATAACGAAATATAGAGACTACGAATGGAAACAAGGTTGATCAGGAAAGGCCTGAAAATTTCTAACAGATATGAGAGATCGAAAATTCCAGAACATCATGGGCTAACAGTTCGTCAGAGTTGTCATGTTTTTCCCCTTCAACATCACTTCCCTCAACCACAAGAACTATTTTTTGATGGGCACAATCGAGTAATTACTTGATTCTCTTTAAAAATAAACGAGTAATTGAGTAAAATTACTCGAGTAATTTTTTTTATCGAATCATCTATTCGAATCGTCCCGTGGCAATCGGTTAGACAACATTATTCGGGACTCAGGAGTCTTGCAATGGAATTAGATAGTAATAACATGTTAATAATCTCTTCCTGTAGTAGGAGGTCGATACCGACAGTGACCTCCACCCCCCCTTATTTTCCGGTTTCACGTTGCATGCAGTCAATATAAACGTATGCGTTTTAAGATTATACATTCATGTTAAAGAAATTGATAATATTTGTTACCTTTTTAGAAGTGAAAACAGTTTTAATTTTTTGTGGAGGTGGAGAGGTTATTCTTAATATTGACATTGATTGTGAAAGCGATATTGCAATTGTTTTTTTTATGATGTTGGTGATGCGATGAGTTTCAGGACAAATGCAGTTAAATTTAATTCATTTTTTACGTTCAATAGTATTATTATCATTAGTGAGGGTAGTAGAAAAATTATTAGAATGTAGTTTATTTTTCTGGTTTTGTAAAATTTTGTAAATGTTAGAACGGGAATATCCATTATTTGTTGCAATTTATTTGATAGTACTGAGTTCAATTTTATAGTTAGTTTTGTTAAGAGGAATGTGAAGTAATCGATGAATTAGACTATTGAAAGTAGTGAGTTTATGATAGATAGGGTGGTTTGAATCGTTGGGTATTATTGCATCAGTGTGAGTTCGTTTTCTATATATTTTAAGTAAAAGTATGTTGTGACTATGTTTGGTGATATTGAGGTCTAAATAGTTGATGCTGCCATTATTCTCTTTTTCAATGCTGAGGTATAGTTTTGGGTGGATATTACTGATTACATTTTTAATGGAAAGAATATCGTATACATTGTTGAAAATAATTAGGATGTCGTCCACATATCTACAAAAGAATTTAATGTTAAGTACATTATTTCAGCTGTTAAAGATGATAGGGTCATATTTCTGTAAAAATATGTCGAACAAAATTATTTCCAACATTCCGAACAAAATTATTTCCAATTTAATAACAAATACTACTTGCAAAAAGATGGACTGGCAATGGGTTCCCCAATTTCTTGCATAATGTCCAAAATATTTACTGTTTGAAAGGCTTCTTATGTGGAGGTTAGTTGACTTGGAGTTAATTTGTTGGATGCAGATGTTGGTAGAAAATGTTTACTCAAATGCCACTTGAACAAAAATATTTGTTAGTGGAAATGGGAATAAATTAACGCTGAAATGAGTTGATAATTATTACTTAATTTAATTTCAAATACATTTGCAAGTCTTTTGCATGTTTCAGATACATTTTACTAATATTTTCTCCAAAAACTATTACATTATTTTTAAATCTATTTAATAGGTTTAATTATTTATTTTATCCTGCCTAAGAATAAACAAGAGGGTTTAAAAAGGGGGCGTGGAGGGTGCGCAAAAACCAGTACATTAAGGTACTTTTTTTTAATAATTATGAACTAGTAAATAAATAATAATTTAACGACATTCTTTTGCTCAAAAGAATATGGAGGATCGATTTCAACTAAAACAAAAATGTATACAATTATTTATGATAAATAATTAAATCGAAACTCACCGAAGTCACGGGGTATTGCCATATCGCTGAGCGGGATCCTAATATTTCAAGAAAAACGTTTTAGTAATGCTTAAAATATTAGGTGTTGACAGTTTGTAATAGTTTATGATAGTAAAAAGGATTACTAATTGCATATTATAATAATTTAATTATCCGGTAACTACCATTAACGTAAACCTAGATAACTCAAATTAAAATTTCGAACATCAGATTAATATCTATGTTGCTCTATGGTTTTGGTGAGTTATTTAAATGTTGCAAATAAAAAAAGGTTATCGCATAGTTATAATATTATTAAGGTATAATTTGATTCTCCGTATACTTGTGAGGGAAATTATGATTTACAATAATTTATTACTTGCTATATTGTATAAATAAAAGTGGCTTACATATAAGAGATTTTATGGACAATCACCTTGTAGTTTACCACAGTTTTTTTTTAACGACTGGGTTCAGGTTTTAACTGAAACTTTAACAAGTGTAGACTATGTAATACAACTGGACCTTAGTTTTTATGAAGTGTTAGATAAAGGAATAAATATTCAAGTAAAATTAGTTTTTCTATTGAATCACTATTTTATGTGTTGGTGTTGATTTCTTTAAACCACTGGGCCTACTTTATTTATTTTAAAATAAGCACCAGCTGGGTGTGAACATTTTTTCCTCGATAACTCGGTTCAAGTTTCAAATGAAACTTTAATTATGATACCACAGTATTGCTATTTAATACAACTAGGCCTAGGCCTTCATGGAAAACATTGCCAATTCTCTCCCAAAACTATTACACTAATAAGTAGGCCCCTTTAGTAAAACTAGTACAGAAAAAAAAGGGAAATATTTTACACTAGAGCAGAGGTGTGGCAATTAGTTGCAAGAAGGTCCTACATAGTCACTAAGATTTTAGTTTTCAAACACTAGGCTACTACAGCTGTGTGTGATTAATTTTTTGTCAACGAATAGGTCCATGTTTCAAGTGAAACTTTAATAACTGTAGGCTAAGGGACTTGATACAAATATGCCTGGACCATTATGAATTGCTCGAAAAAGAAATTAAAAATGCAAGTAAAAGTTGGTTTTCCACATAACTATGCAATGTTTAAATAAATATAGCATTGCAAAGGCCCACTTTTCACTTGATATGACTGGCTGCCAAAATATAGGCTAGGCCTTCTTATATTCCTTTGGCAAAACTATTCAATCATCAAATAATATTGCATTAATGTTTGGTTTAATACTAACGATCACCATAAGTCTATAAAGTTTTCATTTATTCGTTTTATAACTCCAATAGCTAGGCTCTCATTTGTTATCTTTCAAAACTATCTCCAATAATTGCTAAAAAATCAGTGGCAATAGTTTTCGTTAAGTCTAAAACTTTATTTTTAATCTAGCTCAACAAAGTCTTCAAAATAATTATTATTTCTTTTTCCAAATGTAGGATTTTATCGCTTGTTAAAACACTCCAGCATATCATAAATATCTGAATCTGAATCAAATAGTATCATTAAACTTTATCTTAACTAAATCCAACCACACAAATTGGAATGTTTTGAACAGTCAGCTGACAGAGTGGTGGCCATGTTGTTCTTTACGGTGATTAACTTGAGGTCTACTCACTAACATCTACAACTTCTTCGAGTTGGTGAAACCGGAAGTTTAAGCTCAGCTTATGAGATAACTTAACATTGAAACAGGTAATAAACCTTTTAAGCTGAGGTTATAATTAAACCTCGACAAAACCTGACATTGAAACAGTGACCCTTAGATTAATAATATCTAATCTAGCATTTGACATACATTCACTTACCCTAAGCAATAAATTTTTTAAATCAATTTGAGAGTTAATTGCGTGTATAGACCTTAGTAGTCCATCTACACTCCAGCTGAGCTCACTATAAATAACATTGAAGTGAGAGAAATATTGTTTAGCATGCTGTTGGATGAGTTTTGAATTGTTTGTAACTCTATATTCTAAATTTGTCATTGTTAAAATATGCCTATTAATATTAGAAACAACATTATCAACATCTTGGTTCAAACCTTCAAATTTTTGATTATTTTCATACAAATCATCAGAACCTAAAGTGCCAGAAAGTTTTGAGAATTTTACCCACAAAATCAATCCAAGCTCTCTTTTTCCTTTTCGGTTTATTAGTAAACATGTCTGTAAAACTGTTAATTTCTTGTTGATACAGTTTATAGGTTTCAGTTACTTGCTCAGTGGCGGTTTTCCAACTTTGATATCATGAAGAATTTTTTTTCTATCAACTCATCCGGTAACCCAACGTTAATTATAGAAGTTACTAGGTTGAACAGTTTATTGCTTTCTACATTTAATTCCAAGTCAAAATTTACTACTACTTTAAAATTGTTTATCAGATAAAACTATGTTTCTTTCCTTTTTAAACATGACTCTAATTTTCATTGCTTCACGTAACGCATTGGAAAATACACCAAAATAAAACACTAAAGCGGATATTTTACTTGCACCTTCTGAGGTTATAAAAATGGGAGGGGTACTCCGATGGCGTTAAGGGGTTGGTGTCCTTCCTTCTCCTGGCAGACTGGCTCTCCCGCGTGACTGGACGTGGTCGGCTGGCATCGTAACTCGAACCACTATTAGGGCCATCATGTGGCCTACTGGCGTACTCGGGAACCAGTGGCTTATTTCTCGGACGACCTCTCGGCCGCACCTCAGCATCGCTGTCACAAGTTACAGGGAATAACTTACCCAAATATGGCATAACCCTATTTGTGTGAACAATAGTAGTACGAAAGGGTAGCTGCAACTTAATGGTTACCTGTGAAAACATTTATAACACTAAAGATGGTCCCTTATAATGGAGTTTGAATTTTTTTTTACATTTTAGAACTGGATTAGAAGGATATACCAAGTCCCCAACTATGTCTTTGGACACTACACTCTTTTTATTATACTGAGCTGCCTGCTGTTGTAAAGCTAGATGATTTATTTTCTTGATAATTTTCCACACACTTTGCAGTTTTTTTAGCAGGGTAGCTCAAGTGTTCGTTTGATTTCAGCGGAAGCGTCACAGAATCAAACAGACTCATCATTGGTCGCCTATAAACAATTTCAAACGGATTCATTTTTGTGCTAAATTGAAGCTTGGTCTTATAGGCTGCTACAACATAAGTAAAAAATATGTCCCAGTTATCATGTTGGCTATTTAAAAAAATGACTCGGCATTTTAGAAATCATTTGGTGTACTCGATCAACGTGGCCAAATTCCTCCGGAGTTGCTGATGGTAGTTCTAAGTTTAGTGACATTGAGCAATTTGCAAACCTGCACCATTAGTTCTGACATGGAGTTAGAACCCTCGTCACTGATAATAAATAAGGGTGTCCCGAACATCAACACCCATTGGAAATTAAACACCCTAGCTATGGTCTCTGCACTCGATCAGGTATAGGTATCATCACCAAATACCTAGAAAAATTGTCAACCATCGTTAAAATATACCTATTGTTGTTTATTGTTTTTGTGAAGGGAACGACGATATCTAAACTAATCCGTTCAAACGCAGTGTTTGTTTCGGGTAGTTCTTGTATTGGGGCTTTTGTTTTTCTATATTTGTTTCTCTGATTGCATGAGACGCGTCGTGGGACGTAGTTATCTACATCCTGAATTCGCTTCGGCTACCAGTACTTTCGTGCCAACCTGTAGTTCATAGTTCTCTTAACGCTGTGAATGGCTAAAACTGAGTCGTGACATTCTTTTAACACGTCGTCACGTTTTGACTCAGGAATCACAATGTACTTTCTGTACTTTGTTTCTCGAAAAAGTAAACTCCATCTCATTAAACGATCGCTAGGGTATCTTAGACCTAATAACCACTTAAGAGCGGCATGGTCCATAATTACTTTGAAAGGTTTGTCCAGTAGGTAGCAATGGAATTTATTGACACTCCACAGGACTCCTAGAAGTTCTTTTTCCGTGATGCTATAGATAATTTCTGCTAGTTTCAGTTGACGGGATGTGAAAACGGGGTATTCTCTACCCTAAACCTCCTGGGACAAAACACAACCAATTGCATAGATGCTAGCATCTGTAGAAAAGATGGTTTTTTAAAATCAGGGAAAATTAATACTGGAGACAAAGTCAATGAGTTTTTAAAAGCTTCCATAGCGTCACTGCAGGTTGGGGCTCCACTCGAACTTTGCTCCCTTTCTTAGTAGAATAGTTAGGGGCTGCGCTTTCCTGGCATAGCTTTCAATGAACGTATTATAAAAGTTTGACAACCTGTAACGGTACTAGTTTAGTACGTTACAATAAAGCGAACCCACTCTACCTCATGTTAACCTACAAGCATACATTCTCTTTCGATTCATACTACCCACTCCAAAGAACGTCGACATTAATATATATCTACTAGAATAGTACTCTTCTCTAATCTAGTTCCATGTAGTTCCAAGCTATACATAAACATTATTATTCACATTCAACTCTCTCATTATCTTCTGGCTAGTACAACCTTAAAGCCTGGCCTAACTTCAAAACGTCCTAAATCGGCGAGTGGGGCAAAACTGCCATGGTGTCTCAACAGCTGACGTTCCGGTCGGCCTGGTCTTGAGTGTCTAATGGATCACTACCGAGACAGCTTTCAAGACTGGGCGCAGACTTACCTGCCCTCTGGTGGAACCAACCGCCAAATCATCGCCTGCCAACCTGCATCATCAGCGCCTCCAGTTAAACAACAAACAACAAACCTGGGGTTATCTTGTTGGAGACGCGATGACCAATCTGAGAGCGGGAAGATAAACAGCCTACGTGACCTACCGAGTGTAGCGGTCCACCAACGTGACGTCAACGGCTAGTTTCTACTCCTCCCACTATTGTTTCCCTTGGTAACAAGACACTATAATTATGGCGGCACACAAGGCAACGTCGACTATTAGATTCAGCACCACCATGGGTGGATGACTATAAGCTTCAACACCACCCAAGCTGAACAACTATTATTCGTTTCGACACCATCGAGGATGAACAACTATTTGTTTCAGCTCCGCCCTGGATAGACCTTTGATACGTGTGTGGACTGTTAATATCCGATATCGTCTGGAGACGATCTTCTCTGCAATTGGACTCTTCAGGAAAGTTGTAAAACTATGTAAATCTTCATTATTATTATTTAAACTTAGGTCATTTAAATTTTGATTCTAAATTTTCCACGTCAGAAATTAACTTGTAATTTTTGGTTTAAATAGTAGTATTATAATAGAAATCTTTTTCTTTCAAAGTCTATTATTTTGTGTCGCCCCTCACGCGCTTTATTCTTATTTCACTTGTAAATATTTAGTTATTGCTGTTCATGCACAAGTTAGTTGAGGGTAATTTAAATCATTCAAATTCTTTCTTTTGCTAATATATTTATGTAAAATAAATTTTGCTGTTTGCCTTAAATTTAACTAAGTCTTTTATTATGAACATTAATTTTGTAACCATTGTTGATTGTTGTCATTTATGCCGCGACTTTCTAAACGACTTTGATGTTGTGGTTTCTACTATTCCCGTGAGAGACTCGACTTACGGTCTGAACCCGAACTCTCACGTTTGTTTAAAATGTAATGTTTGTTGTAACATAACAGTTCAGTTAATATGTGTCTATTTTTGTGTTTTGAAGCACAGACACTTTCTTGATAATTGTTGGAGCTTAAAAAGCTATACATTGCTCATAATTATGTGTAAATTATGATTATTTGTTTTCCATAACTAGTTAATGTAAACATGCTCTATTCGACTCTGCCTGTTATTCTATCGTTTCTCGTTGAAACCTTTTATTTTAAAATGTTTTCAAACTACAGCTACAAGATGACCCTTAAGACCACTTGAATTAATTGTCATATTTTCAATAAACTATTATTATCACTTTTAAACTTTGCTATTACTTTTTTTCTATTATTATATATGTTAGATTACTCCCTCCCATCCTTGTAGTATTTTTTTTGGTGGCGTATTAATAGGGACCGGATTAATAGGCACCAAATGTTTAAAATAGGCACTAAAAATATAGGATATAGGCACATAATAATCAAGGTAAAATTTATTTTACTACATGTAATCTACAAGCAACTCACATTGCTCTGAATCACTATTTACTTTTCTAGATTTTCACAAGTGAAATCTGTTCTGTGGTCTGATAGAATATTTTTATAGTTTGAAAAGCTTCTTTCAACTTCACACGATGTCAAGGGACAGAATTTTAAATTTGACAATTTTGAAGAGTTTAAACTTATCTCCTGCAATGGCGTGCTTTGCCCTCCCAAGATGTCTGATACTGCTACCATTGTTCTCCACCCGGGATTTCGTTGTAGTACTTGTTCAAGTTTTGTTTCGACTGACGAGGCAACAGGTCCACGGGTTTGCTTCACGCCTTCTTGTACTGTATGTATTATCTTCACTGATTCTATTAAAGGCAGATCCCTGGCTTCCAGTGACACGATAACTCTAGGAAGGTTGCCGAAATAGCTCTTTACATAGGCCAAATCAGACACAACAGTGCTAGAAGATGTAGCAACCTTTGCCTCTCTTATTGACACAGCATCCTCTTCATCAAATGTTTGAATTACCTGAAATTATTGAGAATCAATTCATTATTTAAATTCTGAACAAAATTAACAAGCTATAATAGAATTATAGGAAAAATTATTTAAGTATCTAGCTCTGAATAAATAGAAAAATTGTTTTCTTAAAAATATACACGTACCCTTTGAATTTTGTCCATGTGGTCAGCATAGTACACTGCCGCTTGTAACCAGGTACCCCAACGTGTTAGAACTGGTTGTGGTGGAAGAGGTGTTTTCGGCAATTTTTCCCTAAATGTTGCTATGCGCGAAGGAGCTTTCAGAAATACTTTTTTGACAGATGAAATTACAGCATTTATATTCGGGAACTGTGCACGAATGTGTTCTGCGACTCTGTGAACGGCGTGTGCTAGGCAGGTAACGTGAATTAGTTTTGGGTAGAACACCTTCAAACTTGCCCCAGCTTTTAGCATATATGCTGCGCTATCTGTCAGCAGCACCATAAACTTCTCGTCATTGTTTTCTGATGGCCAAAGCACTCCTGTAACAGAACAATAAAATAAATATTTAGTCTCACAGAATTACATAGGATAAAGTTCCGAATGTAAAAACTTATATAAATCCAACTTACGCAGAGAATCGCGAACAACTCTGGCAATTGTCGAGCTGTTAGCGACTTCAAGCACTCTTGAGGCAATCAAGTGCGGAGAACTGGGTCCTGTGGAGTCAAGTTTACCGACCACGATATTTGCGATGTATCTGCCGCAACGGTCAGTTGTCTCATCGACACTTGCCCAAAAGTAGGAATCTCCAATATTTTCTTTTATCTTCTCAATGGTCTGGAAAGGAGTAAAAATTCACTTAATATTCAAAACAAATAATTATGTAAGTAAACGAAAGTGCACAGCTCCAATTAATTTAAAATATCTTTGAAATTAAAATGTAAAAAATAAATAAATAGATTAACAAACAAAAAACTTACGGATAAGTATTGGGGATGTAAGTAATTCTTCCTCAATGTGGATTCATCGGGGATCTGCTTGTTGGTATATTTTGTGAGGAAACCTTTTAAAATGGGATTGTTTAGCTTCGTCCATGGTATATTCGCGGCTACCATCGCAGCGCACAATTCAGAGTAAAATTGTTCACAATTGTCAGGAAATACAACTTGCGAAATTAACATTTGCCTGCCAGTTTTTTCTTTTAAACTTTTGCAGTGCATTGCTGTTTGTTTGTGTTGGTCTAAATGATATTTGTCACATTTTACCTAAAATACGCGAAAAAATTTACATAATTTGTAACTTTACCAACCGTAATTTATTACGTCTAACTATTCTGAAATAGCCCTAAAGCCGTTAAAATATATATTAGAAAGTATAAATCTTAAATCCGTGAAAGAGTTTAAAAGTAGTTTACTTGTATTTAAAAAACCTATGGATAGCCAATGCTGTTTATTTTAAAGCAAATAATAAATGGAATGATAGTTATTTTTCAAATATTGCAAACCTATTTTGAATCCTATTATTAAATTTAATGATATGGATATTAAACTTACCTCTTTGGTACACGATTGGCAGATGATTTTTCTATCTGTCGTGAAATTAGTATCACCCCCATTGGGTGGGCATTTCCGCCACAGTCAACACAAGAAGTGTTACAAAAAAAATCAGTAAACAAACCCACCAAGACAGAAGTTGACTCTAAAAGACACAATCATGTACTGAAATAATGATGGTTAAACCGAGTGGTAAACTATTCTAATCTCCACGTCAGTCAGGCTAAGGCTGTTGGACCATGTCACAACACCCTCTCCCATCCCTCTACTCACTCCCATCCTAATAACCTTTATTATTGGGCGTGATGTTCTAAACATAGTTTGTCAAATTCAGGCCAAGTCACATGTTCCCCTCCCCCTCCCACTAATCCCTTTCAAACCCAAACTTTCATGTCTATAAACTAGACTTTTTCAGCAAAAAATAAATAAATATATATCAAAGAAAAAAGGCCAAAATAGCACAATAAAGTTTCTTATTCATAATTCATAAAATAGGTGCAATTAAGGCTCTTATTCATAAAATAGGCAAAAACCAACAGAATAGGCAATTCTAGGCACTATAAAATTAACATATTGTACTTGTAATAACATGAAACACCTATATATCTCAACTGACTATGTTTTACGATAAAGGAAAAAAAAGGCAAATAGGCAAAATCCGGTCTTTACATTACTATAAGGTAACAGAGAGGGTGTAACAAACCCAAAAAATGATTGAAGTTCTTTGCCGTTTTTCGGAATGGTATAGTTTTGGACGGCTTCGACTAAGTGAGGATCACATTTTAGTCTTTCATGACATATATAATGACCCAGGTAATGTACATGAGGCGCAGCGAAGTGGCATTTATCAATATTTAAGGATAAATCTACATGGTGCAACCAATTCAAAACCACCAAAGTTTTTTAGCATGTTCTACCATGTCCTTGCTAAATATTATTATGTCATCTATATAAACCAGGGTTTGAGTAGGCGTTAACCCATACACTATACCATCCATCAGTATTTGGAATGTAGCCAGGGAATTTATTAGACCAAAGGGCATTCTAACACATTTGTGCACCCCTGTTGTAGTTATGAAATACATTTTTGCTGGGTCGTTGGGATAAACACATAGTTGTGTGTAGCCGCTAGTCATGTCCAGGCACAATAATAATTTACATTTAGACATGTTTTCAATAGTTTCCACTAAATTAGATAGGGATGAAGGTCTGGGGTAGTTACTGCATTTAAACATCTAAAGTCAACACAAAATCGGAATTCTGACTGTCCTGTTGTAGAATTTTTTACAATCACTATAGGAGAGCTCCATGGTGGATCATGTAGTTCTCTGGGTTTGACAAATCCAGCTTTTAACTGGTTTGCAACCATGTCTTGAATTAGGGCTCTTTGGTGATAAGGTATTCTGTATGGTGTCTGTGATATAGGCTTCGCATCTTCGGCATGTATTCGATGGTGTACTAATTGGGTGGCAGGTAAATTATCTCTTTCCCCAAAGATATCCTTAAACTCTCGTAAAATAGGCTTCAAATTGTTTTTATCTTCCTCTGATAAATGATATAGTTTTTGATTCAGTGCAGCTTCATATTTAGGGGTTGCAATCTATTTAACCTCAGAACCTCGTACAAATTTATTTTGACCCTTACCCCGAGGTAATATATGGTCCGTGACATACAAACTTCCACACAAGTTTTTTCCACAACAGATGATGTCATCTTTGTTTACATAACAAACGATAGCAATTACCGCCCCTCGTGGCATTTGAACAGCCACAGGGCTCATATTGACAACACTTATTGGGACTCTGACCCTGTTCTCTGCCTTTATGGCAACACTAACACTTCTAGCCACATAACAGTGTTTATCTTCCAGTGTATCACTTTGTATAACTGGGTATACTAAAAGTAACTTTTTGTCAATGACTTCGGGGAGTTTAACTTCAGCTTGAATTATCTTTCTTGCGGCCGGGGGCATTTCTTCAGGTTGCATTAAACGTACTAGAACCGGAACCATTTCCACAGCAATGGATGAGGTAGCTAATCTCATATTTACAACTGCATTAATTCGTTCGGGCCCTATTTCGGCTCTTGTTCCTAAATCATAAGATTTATTATGAAGGTTCAATTTCTGTTTTTCTATGTTAATAGATGCCTGGTTTTTCAACAAGAAAACAAATCCAAGTATGCCCTCATAGTGATTACAGCTGCCATTTACAACCTGTACATTTACTACATTGCTATCATGGTTTAACTCGATAGTTACAGATTTTCCTCCCAAAAATTTGAAATTCTTCGTTCTCCTAGACCCGCAATTTCGTACTTGGGTTTGGAAATATTTCTATTTCCCACAACTTCTTACCACATTACTGATACTTGAGGTCCTATATCGACTAACAACCTGCATTGCTTTCCCTCATTGTTTACAATAACTATAAGCTCTTCTACACTCGAGTCTTCACTGTCAGCGGAAGATAAAGGGATGAATTTTAATGGACTGGGGGTCGTTGATTAGTCCAATTCCTTGATCGTTTGGGGGAGGTTTCTTTCCTTCAAACTTTTTACTACAAAACTTGGATATATGTCCCTTGTCCCGACAAAACTAACTTGTTGATTGGACAAGTTTTAGTTAAATGACTGTAGCTCCTACATTTGTAACATTTAACCTCAGCGTAGTTCGTAAAAACTCGTTTTTCAGTTTGTCTGTCTTCAACTGGTCGACGGTCCACTTCTACTATGTCCACTGTGGATTCTATTGCAGGGAACGGTTTAGGCTTTGAAAGCCGTGTCAGTCTCCCTAATTTCCCAGAAAAGCCATTTAGTAAAGCATCTAACGCTCTCTGGTCCACCTCAAACTTTATTGTAGCATTACCCTCTTCACTCTCCCATCCTTAAATCATACGTATTGACGTTGATTTTTCTTATTCTATTCACAAATTGCTATATTGTTTCATCCGAACGTAACTTGTTTCGGGTAAGCTGTTCTCGGTAATATCTGTTAGTATTCTTCCTCTTGAAGCGCTTTGCAAGCTCTTGTTTCAAGGTCGTAGCTTCCCTACATTCACTATGCGACAAGGTAAAATCCCATGCTTCCCCTGAAACGCTAAATTTAGCTCTGCTAATTTTTCATTATCATTCCACCCACATAGTTCTGCTGAATGCTCTAACTTTGCGAAAAAGGTGCTCACACTATCCTCTGCCCTGCCTTGAAATACTGGTATACTAGGAATAAGAGAAATTCCTAACATATATGGTGGCTGTTATTGATTCGTTTCCCTGACTCGTATTAGCAGCATGGTTTATATAATCTTGCATTAAAGTTTTGTTTTCTACTTTTAAATCACGAATTTGTGTCATTAAAAGATATATGGTTGTTTGTAAGTCAACGTCTCGTCCTTGGACGGGGGAGGGGAAGGGGGGGGGGGGGGTAGCCATCATACCAGTTTTGCAATAAAATATTTTCAATTATTTGTCAGAATATAAAAATGAAACTTCAGAATTTTAAATACATCCTAAAATAACAATTGAACATACAAAATAGGCTAAACCATATAAAAGCAGTACAATTCCCTACCTTGGTGTTGCTGTTGTGGTGGATGACGTTTGTTTTCTTTCTTGATAACAGCCGATATACACACACGCGCGTTTATCACTCCTTATCACTCTGTTTGCGTTTATCACTCCATTCGTGACTTGTGGTACGTTTTATCAGCTCATATCGCTTTTCTTCCACACCTAGCATAATCAAGCTAACAGCATGTGTAATGGAACTCTAATCAGCTAACCTTGACATCAGTTTTAGAATATTTTACTTATGTCCCAACATTTTATCACTTACATATCACATAATACCTTTAGAATATCACTTTATCACTCAATCTTCAATTTGGACACACTTTGCTAAGTCCCAATCCTCATCTCACGTCTGACAACACTTTTTACGGTCACTACTTTTATTTGGGTGCCCGGTAGCCAACCTAACTACAACACTACCGCGGCATCGTAGGGACTTACATGGTTGGGATGGACCCTGAGCGGTAGGGGTTGGAATGGGTGGTTCATGGGGAGTGAGACTCGAGTGTTAGTCCAATAATATATATTTATTAATAATCTCTTCAGATGACTAAACTACTACATAAGTAAGTGGGTAGATCTCCCGTGACGAGGGAGCAGGCACGATAGTGGGACTCGCAAACCTTCCTCTAGACCCGCGATCGACCTTCCGGCGCCAGATCACACTTTATTCCGTCGTTGCTAGATACCGACCCTCATGCACTCAGCATGGCTCCAAACACAAAACAAAGTGTTATTCTACTACCTAAACTTGTTGATCTCGATATTCCACCAGCCAGAAAGGTCCATCGATAACATTGTGCTCGCTCGTCAACAGGATGCAATCTATATGAGATATATGCTATTCTTAGCAGGATGGCAACCCAATACTCTTGATTTCCAAGGAAATGTACAAGTGTGGGTTAACCTCTTGCCAGAATAAACCTTAAAATAACTATGCTCTTAAAACATGTTATTTAGTACACCTTCATAATTATATTAATTACTATCAATTACCTGGTGGCTCGTCTTATTCATTTAATACTACCTAAGGTGCCAACTTTATGACAACATCCATACATTCAGCTAAGTGTTAAATTACTGATCTGGGGCCTGGTTATTAAGTTTATCTTAGTTAGTTTTGATCCACCAATAAGCTCTAAGACCAATTTCACTTTTATAATTGAGGAATATTTTTTTAAAGATTTGAGTCTTGAATTTGAAATTCTGTTGAATATCTTTATCAATTCGAGGACCCATCCCTAGTGAAGAGTAAGACAAAAACTTATTCAGTGGTATATCCCACACATGTTCCTAATGGGAATAGCGAAAAGTTTGGAAAATTTCACTCTAAAATGTTATATCTGGTCCCACCCAGGCCCGGATTAAGGTATGTGTCGAGTGTGCCACGCATAGGGGTCCCCACCCGACTGACAAATAAATCACTTTGATTTGTAATATTTATTTTGCGATGTTATATTTCAATATTTTTATGTTTTTTCTTAAAATTTATTCCAAACTAATCTATAAATTCCCTAATTTAAGGGCGCTGGTAGCCTGTTATTAGGTGGAGTCTGACAGTCCATGCTTAAAAATTAATTCAACCTTTGCTTTTGGCAAACTGAAAATACTACATAGGACAGTACCCTTGACTTTTGACAGAAAAATAAACATTGATTTTCTATTGACAATAATAAAATTATTGATATTGAAGAATTAACAATAGAACAATATTTAGGGGTAGCTCAATGATGATGAAGTTTCTAGTGTATATGATAAATTTAGGGAAGGGCTTGGAACACTATACTACCACCATACCTTTTTAATTTCTTTAAGCTTTACATCAAGACACATAGATGGCAGCAATAGACTTTCTTTGCAAACTGCAAAGTCACATGCCAAAATCTAGATTAGTCATTTTGTGTAGATGTGATGTTCTGAGCTCTTAGAAGTAAAACTTTCAAAGCATCAAGTTTTTTGTATTTTAGTTAGGAGAAACAATAAACACATAAGATTGAATAGTTGACCTGGAAAGGTAATTTATTACTTTTACAAACCTAAAGATAATTTCAATTAATGTATTCTTAATTAGTATAATTGTTCTGTTTCAACATGTGGCACAATGAATAACCCATTTGTGTGGCGAGTCAACTTTTTTTGTATAGTTAAGTAAAATGTGGGTACACCAATACGGTAGTATTTAATAAAATAGATTTGCATTATGTCAGTCCATCTCATCTTGCATAGTGATTTAAGTGCTATACATATATAATTAGTGCATGTATGTGTATATATATATATATATATATATATATATACACATTCATTAGGAATTATGTTTGAAGAAAATTATGACTTGACTGGAAATGGAAATTCTTAAGTATTCACAATTTTTTTTTTCAGATACACCTATATTTTCATTAAGTGAAACAGAAACTGAAAAATGTATCAATGTGCCCCTACCCCATCTGACATATAAGTAATACAATAAGTGAAAGACAGATAGATATTAATAGGACAATTGCCATTGTGTGATGCTAAATTCTATATTGTATTAATATTCATGATTCAAAATGACATGGTATATTTCTTTCAGATTCATTACTGATTTAAAATGGCAAACGTAACAAGATCTCAAACTCGGTTATATCTTCTCGGCGACTCTGTTACTGAATTAACAGATAGCAAGTTACCATCATTGCATATGACTCTTGGATTTTTCCTACATCATCATCTTGAATTAAAGGAAAACATAAGACAAGCATCCACTGTTACCTTCAAAGAAGTAGCAAAATTTTGGCAAAAAGCTTGAATCCCAATGAGATACCATCAAAACTGCCAAACCAAGCTTGAAAAGTTATTAGAAAAATGGCAACTTCTGAAGAAGAAAAAAGTGTGAACGTCACCAACTCAGTGTGCAAGAGAGTTAGCTTTTGTTCCCAAACTCAAAGATCTTTTTGACGTTGCTCATGCTGATGCATTAACCAAGACGTCAGTATTACAAGAAGACACGAATTTTTTGATAGCCCAGAGAAAAAAAGTAAGAATTTGATCACTGGCTGGCGTAGATAAAATGCTTGCTGTTAAAGAGAAAAGGGCATCTGAAAGAGAGGAAATAATGAATGCCAGACGACAGCGAATGAAGTAAATGAGACTGTTAGAAGATTCCTTAGCTGAACTAGTTTCATCTGATTCTGAAAACAGCTCAGTAGAAGATGGCAATGAAAAGATTAAAACTTCGGACAATGGGATTGAAGAGGCTGTTGGTGAGGTAAAAAAAGAAAAGGTTGTTAATGACCATGCTGAACGTGTAGTGGCACTCATTCACTCATACAGTGGATTAATAACCCATGATGAAATGCAGCTACAATTACTGCTGCAAGTTGTTGAGGACCATCGTAGAATGTACCCTGACAGCAGGAAACAAACTTTGTCTGAGCCTCTGGGAAAGCAATAAATTTAGAGTTTGCTATTGTCAAACTGATAACTTGAGTAAGAAACTGAACAAATTATCTAAGAGTAATGTATTTAAATACATATTGACTACCAAGTTGTTACAATAAATTAAAATATACTCATCATAATCTTTTGAGTTTTCATAATTTTTGTAATCTTTGAGTCACATGAGCTACCCCTAAAAATAAGAATTTATTGCTCAAATTTTTTAGTGTTTTTATACCAATAGGAACAAATTAAGGGGGTAAGACTTGAAAAAGTTTTTTTAAAGCTCCACCCTAGAATATACTGTACTATAACTAATTTTTGCTACATGAAGATATTGTTCCATTATGAAAATATCTTTACATTGTTATAATTCATTTAACTTGTGTTAATGAACATCTGTTTGTTCCTAATGAAGAAATAAACCGTTTAGAAGTTAGTATGCAAGGAATATGCTTTGAACTATGTCTTGTATTAAATATTTTCTCATCAAAAAAATTTCTTAACATTTTTTATGTCCTATCAGAGATATAATTAGATTAAATGTAGTAAAGTCATTTGGGGTGAAATATAAAGTAAATTCCCTTCAGGAATAATGGTTAATTGATTTTTTAGTAATAGCTTTTAGAGCATTTTGTGTTTCCCTTTTTTGGAACAGAATTTAATTGTAGAAGATTGACAAGTTAGAATTGTGGTAGAAGTTATATTTTGTTATGCCTTTTTTTTGTTAGATTTTAGTTTAAAGTATATTGCAGCTTTCGTAGTTCTAGGAGAGATTAGAAATATAGAAAGTACCTACCTCATACTACCTTATACTTTATATAAGAAAATGACTTTATTATAATGTCTTAATTAAGGAAGCATATCTCCCTTGTGAAATTCATTTGCCTATTAAAAGTGATTATTTTTTATTTTTTGTTATTGTTGTTACCCTTCCGGATTATAAAATTATATGTATATTTATTTATATTCTTATTTAGTGAATAATTAAACTTGTTTTAAGACTATCTTAACTTATGATCTATTCCTAGCAAATTCCCACTTAAACTCATACATGCCCGCTCACCTCTGTATTTTTTTAGTTCACCCTTCCTTTTACGGTTTTAGTAAAATGGGGGTGTTTCAAGGTGGAGGTGATACAAAGGTATGCCCCACAAGTGGGGTGCCCAGAGAAAGAAAAATAAAAGTTTGAGGAAGACCTAGAAAGAAATATGGAAAACGAGTTTCGGATAATAATGGGCGATCCGAATGCAAAAGAAGGAAAAGCGAGAGTAGGGTTTGAGGTGGTGTAAGGGAAGGAAGGATGTGAAGAGAGAAATGAGGAGGGTAGAAGGCTGTTGGAGCTATGGTCAAGAAATAAAATGAAAGTGGCAAACAGCTGGTATAAGAAGGAAAGAGAACGTCATAAGATCACTACATACAGTTGGGATGAGAAGCAAAAGTTGGTGATAAGACTACTTTATCATGAATGAAGAAATTAAAATGTAGACTGTAAACATAAAGGTAATACCAGGTGTGTCCTTAGATAGTGACCACGGGATGAGAATGTATGAGAAAGATAGTAAGACAATAAAGAAGAATAAGGGTGTGGAGGCTATAAAATGAAGAGGTAAGAGAGCTGTACCTAAGAAAGGCAAAAAGCTTAGTACCCAAGGATGAGATGCAAAGTGTAGAGGTTGAATTGGAAAGGTTTAAGAACAGTCTGACGGTAGCAGCAGAGGAGGTATGTGGGAGGACAGGTAATATGAAGAAGTGGAAGGAGACACCCTGGTGGAATGATAGTGTGAAGGAAGCAGTAGAGGAGAAGAATAAATCATTTAAAAGGAGTTTTAAGAAGAGGATTGAGGAAACAGAGGATGAATATAGGGAGAAGAAGAAAAGAACAAAGCAAGTTGTATGTGAAGCCAGGAAGGATAGGATGCAAAAATGAACAGAAATGCTGGAACGGTATGAGGAATGAACTAGTGAGAAGGTGTTATGTAGCCAAGTAAGAAACAAGAGGAGAGATTAAAAACAAGAAGTTAGAATGATAGATAAAGAAGGAAGAATGTTGAAGACAGGAATTGAAGAAAAGGAACTATGGATGAGATAGTTGAGAAGATGTTCAACCTGAAAGAGAAGAGGAATGGAATGAGAGTAAAACACAGGAGGAAAGAAGTCTAACATGAAAAGAGGTGGAGGATGCATTAAAGAGAATGAAACCAGGGAAAGCACCAGGTGTGGATGAAATGACTGTGGAAATGATAAGAGCATCAGGTGAAGTAGGTATACATTGGTTATACAGGGTGCTGAAAGTGGTTTGGAAGTAGAACAAGATACTAGAAGACTGAAAAAAGGGAGTTATGATACCTAATTTCCAAAAAGACGACAGGACAAATTGTACAAATTATTGGGGGACAAAGCTGATGTACCACCGAACATAAATGTGTAAGAAGATACTGGAAAGAAGAATAAGAAATAAAATGGAAGTTGGAAAGAGAAACATCACAGATTTAGGGAACAGAGGTTTACAATAGACTTAATCTTTGCCTTACAAGAGCTGATGGAAAGAAATTAAGAATATGGGCAAGACTTAATGGTATTTATAGATGTGGAGAAGGCATAAAATTATGTGGAAAAAAATAAAGTTTGGAAAACAATGGAAGAGGCCGATGTGGAAAGAGGAGTTGTAATAAGAGTGAAAAGCGTGTATAAGGATAACAGGAGTTGCATTAAGACAGAAAATGGAAGCTCGGAGTGGTAAAAATTAAAAAAAAATGGAGTGAAGCAGGGAAGTGCCCTTTTACGGTTACTATTTGTAAAGGTGATGGAAATGATCATTAACAAAGTGTCAAAAAAACTTGGGTAGGAAAGAATTAAATCCATGATGTTTTTAATGACTTAATGAGAGGAGAAGGAAGAGGAAGTACAGGAACAACTACAAGAATGGTAAAGGAAGTGAAAGAGTGTGGAATGAAATTTATCATGACAAAGTGTGAAGTGATGGCAATGACAAGGAAGAGGATAAGGGCTAATAAAGCTATAAGGTTGGATGGAGTAGAGCTGAGAACATTAGAGAACGTAAAATATCTTGGAAGCGTGATTGAGGAAAAAGTTGGAAGTAGAGAGGATTTAATGAGAAGAGGACAGCAGGGAAAGTTGTTATATAGGTGGATAAGACACCTGCTATGGCAAAGAGAAGTTCCCTCTAATTGTAAACAAGTGTTATACAGGATTTAATTTGTACCCATTTTCAAATAGGCAATTTAAATATGGACAGTGAATGTAAGAGAGAATAGGAAAGTAAAGGCCATGAGAATGAGGAGCATGTTAGCTGTCATGAGGAAAAACAGGATTAGGAATAAAGTTATCCGGGAAAGCGTAGGAGTACAAGGAGTAAGTACATAGATAGTAGATTAATATTTAGCACCCCGTCTTACTACTTGTTCGGGTTATACGCTTTAAGTACTAATTACGCTAATGGATTAGGAATTGGGAAGGTTGAATTAGAGGAAGTGAACCCGCATTTTCGTGGAGGGAGAGTGGAAAACCATTTAGGAAAAACCACCCCCAGTTCACCCGACCAAGATTCGAACCTCGATCTCCCCATCCTCAGCAGTCGAGCTCAACACGACAAGCGCGTTAGCCAACTACGCCACCGAGGCGGGTCATAGATAGTAGAGGAAGCACCAATAAGATAAGGATGGGACAGGATGCCAAGGAAAATGTTAGAAATGAAGTATGTAAGGAAAATGCCACAAGAAAGCCCAAGAAAGAGATGGGAGGAAGCAAATAACAGAAAGTGTTCAAGTGAGAGGAGAAGAATGGTGGAAGGATAGAGGGAGATGGAGGCATTTTACTAAACTGACCCGGCCACAGACTGGGAACAGTGAATAATGTTGAGCCGATGAGATATATAAATAAATAATTTATTTCCTCACTGAACAAATCATAAAATATCATGTTTGTGACTTGTTCCTAATAATTATTCCTCACCCCGTTTCACCCGTTCAGGTTTTCACTTCTGTATTATACAAATGCGTTTAGATTGAGCTAGATTGAGTTTGAATTAAATTTACCCGCATTTGCATGGAAGGAGAGTGGAAAATCATTTTGGGAAAAATCTTCTCAGTTCCACTGACCAAGATTGAAACCCTGATCTCACCATTATCAGCATGACAACTTATTCAAAGAGCAACACACATATTATAACAACTTTTATGGAGTGCCACAACACAAAACAGCTTTCTTATAATGTTAATATTTTGAAATTTAGTAAAATTCATGAAATTAACAAATATACAGTAAAATTGTAAAAAAAAAGGTAGTATTTTCATACATTTTACAGAAAATTCATGAGAATAGGTAAACATGCAATCTGATAAGTAAAATAAAAGCACTTGTAAGAAATATAATCTTTATTTATAGTAGAGCATGTTGTAGTGAAGGGTGTTGAGGCTCACATCACTAAGTACAGTAAGATCATGGTAAAAAGACAAGTTAGAAAATGCAAACATTTTTTTGCGGTCAATACTGATAGCAAATTAATTTATTATTTGTATTGTTTTATAGATATTGACATCTATCAATAGGAGACATGTATATAACATGGTTTGATGTATAAATAGATTAAAGAAGTTTTAGTAACTTTTATAATTGCCAGATACTGTTCCACCTACAACATTCTTTCTGTATCTTAGATTTAATTCACTGGTGGTACAAGTAGAGTATGTTCAAGTATTCATTAATGTCCCTGATGTAATGGCGCAAGAACTGTGGCCCCTTATCTACACCAGAAACTAGATTCTGAACATCTTGTGTCCTGAAAAAAAATTAAAAAAATCTAGGGTAATAAAGTTACTGTGCAAAATATTAATTTGGCAATATTAAAAAAAAAAAAAAAAAAGCTAAATGGGTACTGAATACACATTTTCTAGAATTGAAATCTTAAAAAACAAGAAATAGAAACAATATTAACTAGGGATGTGCGAAACTCAAAAATATCCTGAAAATTCAAGAAAAAAATAGTCTCGATCTCGTTTAAAGTTAAAAAATGAATCTCAAAAATTCGAGAAATAAAAACAAGAAATAATGACCCTATGGAAAAAACTGGGAGTTTATTATTTCCAATAATATCGCAATAAACCCTCCAAAAACAGCCTTTATTAAGAAATGTTTTAGTTATAAATATTGTTTTTCCCTCAATATCAAACTTTGACAATATAAGGCTCGGTGCACACGGGAGTAATTTCGGCAGAAACTTTGCGGAGCGGAAGACGCATGTTCTATGCAAATATTCCACAAGTTCGAGCGGAATCTTCTCGGACATTCATCTGAGGACTCTCCTTTTCATACAGACAGCATGGATCACACAGAGTGTGCAGGATTTTATTTTATAATCAAATATATTAAAGAAAATAAAAAATGTAAGAAGCATCATAGATATTGGACCCATCCAAATGTTAGCTGCTAATTAAGTAAGGGTATGTATGTTTTACACCCTTTTTCAAGACTTGAGGGAAGATGACGTTAAATTTTTTTAACTTTACAGAATGTATATTCGAACAATCGATGAACTTTTGTTCATTGTGATGGATCGTTTGCAAAAAGAATATGAGAATGTTTATTACTCTGGTTGAAATACCACTAATGTAATTAGTTAAAATGTTTATAACAGGGTATAATATTAACTAAAAAAGTATTCTACAAACGATCACTCATTTATTATATTGAATTCAAATATATCCTCAATTTGATCAAAACAGCTGTATAAGATTTAAAACACTTGTTAAGAAAATTACTTACATATACAACAATACTTACACACTAAGCTACTGTTCATATTGATAAACATGTTTAAAGTATAGATAAATGCATCTTTGAAAGTTGAAAATATTTATAGTAAAAACTAAGTTGAGTGTATAAGAACAGTGGGGTGGCCAGAAGGTGTAAAGATCACTACTCTCTGATTGTTGACTAACAGAGTCAGTTGGTGACTGAAGTGTACAAGATGAAATGTTATTTTCCCGTGTTTCATTTGAGACGAGTTTCTTCGCGATTTTGCGCTGAAGACCCTAATGGTATGTGAACTACCACTGGTTGATAAGGTGATTGTGGTAAGCGAGATTGCTCAGTTGGTCCAAATGTCGCATAATTTGTAGGGCGATAGTTGTAGTAAGCTGTGTGATGTGTGGAGGTCTCAGAATGTGTTGATACATCACTGCCGTCTGTGCGTAGGTTGTGTGCCTATTTAACATTTCTAAGCAATTTTAATACTTCCATTCTAAAATCAAGCTTTTCATCTGTGTCTAATTTTCTCAAAGAAGGTAATAAAGACTCGAAGAATGCTCTGTCATCTTTATCAGGATCATCCTTCTGACATTCCTTGAGAAGGGCCATGAATTGTAAAAACTGGAATTCCAACCCATTGGTATTATTCCTATTCCTCTTTCGGTTGCTCTGAGCTGGGTTTGTTCTTTCTAATCATTGGTTAGGTCCAAGATCTATTCCTCTTTCGGTTGCTCTGAGCTGGGTTTGTTCTTTCTAATCATTGGTTAGGTCCAAGATCTGTTTGCAATTCATCTTCGTCTTCGGCCGATTGCTCTTCAGCGTCTTCCATAGAACTTGCTGAAGTAGTTCGAGCTAAATCGATTTTTGATAGAAATGATAACTGATCAGCGTATATGTACTTGAATTTTTTGCTTGCACCAGAACCAGATTTCAATTAATTTCTCTTGCATTTCAAGTAGTAATCTTTTCCATTTTTCCATTTCGATGTTAGTTTTTTACCTGCAACAAAAATTTGTAACAATAATAAACATGGATTAAATAGTAAAGCTGTTATATTTTGTTAGGTCTGCACGTCCATCAAAGACTACCTTAAAATATGAGTGAAGAATGACACTGTGTACAGAAAAATTCCTAGATATCTCAGTGGTTAGAGCATTGGCATACTAATCCAAACGTCCCGGATTCGATTCCCATGTCCAGGTGACATCTTTCAATTTTCAGAAAATAATAAACATGCTTACCAAAAGTCAAAGATGTAATGTAATAACACTTCACTAATTAGTCACCTGTTGTACAGAGTGGTGACGAATTGGTTAAATAAAAGAATTGGTGGTTGGGTAAATACAAAGTGATTTTAGAACAACAAACTTAATTTATCATACATGAACAAAAAAGAAATCTGTTATCAAAATTATACACATTTAATTTTTGTTTTAAATAAATTAATTCTTATTTTGTGAAGAGAAAGGGTTAAGTGGAAGATTTAGAAGGGGAGACTTAGCGACACCAGGATGGTTATAAGTAGCTAAATGTTGTGATAAAGCCCCCTTCACACCCATTATCTGACCCACAATTCCCGATCCCAGGGATGACCTTCAAATTGTGGCGCCTACATTAAAGATTAAGTTGCCCGCCATCTTTATTTATTTAATTTTAAAAGAGGGGGAATAGTGAAATTAAGGTGACGAATTAGTGAGGTTCTACTGTATATAATGTTTCTTATACTTATACAACTACATTCATACATTGTTTCAGGTATTTAGCAGTTGGATGCTACATGGTCAAACTTAACTATACATATAGAATTGGAAGGACAACAGCAGGTGTAATAATCAAAAATGTGTGCAATGCTATCTGGGAAAGTTACGCCATTGGAGGACAAATGGAAAGCAATAGCAGAAGGTTTCCAGGAACGAGCTTGTTTCCCGAAATGTTTAGGTGAAATAGATGGTAAACATGTCCGTGTTGTGAAACAAAAAAATGAGCGGTTCATCATATTATAATTACAAGAATTATTTCTCAACTAATCTCCTAGTGGTCGAGGACTCCAACTATCACCTTTAGTATATTGACAATGAATCTTTTGGCAAAGAATCGGATGCAACAATATTTAAGACATCTTCATTGTGGGAAAAACTTTCAAATAATAAGTTAAACATCCCTCAGCCGGCATCTCTACCTCATAATGAACAAGTAATAACATCTTATGCCTTTATAAGTGATGAGGCCTTCGGTTTATCCAGACATGTTCAAAGGCCATTCGCTGGCAAAATTTTAACAAAAAATAAACATGTTTATAATTATAAGCATTGCAGAGGAAGAAGATAGATTGAATGTGCGTTTGGCATACTGACCAATAAATTTCTAATATTTCACAGACCATTAAATGTAAATATAACAAAAACTTGCTGTACATGGAACAATTTTTTTCGTGAAAAGGATATATTTATACTATAAAACACATTAGATTTTGATATGTTGGAAAGTATAGATGAAAGGGACACAAGAGAGAAAAAGAGGAAAGGGTTGGCAACAAGAAATACCTTGCCGATTATTTCTTAAGTGACAATGGCAAACTACCTTGGCAAGACACCAAGATTTGATACCACTACAAAAACTTTATTTTGTTCCCTCTTTTTTGTATTAAGGTAAAAAGGAAGGAGTATACCTGCAATGTAAAAACTTATCTTCAACCGAATGTTATTGTCATACAACATACTTCTTGTTGGATTTGAAGTTGATTTGTTTCAATAAAGTTTCGCTCATTACATCTAATTTTCAGATTTTTAATAATAGGCTTACCTACCCTTTACAAAGTGTATCTTTATGTAAGGATATCTCCATCGCATCCCTTATTATTTTCAAATAAATAATAATTATTATTCCCATTATGTATTTCTTATAAAATTATTCAACGGATGAAGGCCTATAGTAAAATTATTCTTTTAATTTAGGGACATAAAATCTAGGCCTGCAATAATTGAACCTGTAAAATTAGGCCTTAGTATCCTTGTCTGTGGCCTTGGGGATAGTAAGCTTACACACACACATATATACACACACACACACACTTCTCAACACTAGCCTACTATGCCTATCAAATTTGATTTTTTGTAAACCATCCTGGCTTTACTCCTCAATAATAGAAAATTACCTTCTATTGTTGTAACTATTCATAGCTTCTCAAAATAGTAAAGGTTTTAATTTCCTAATATTAATTTCTTATAAACTTACTCTTGCTTCCAAAGTTCTTTATTCTTAGAATTTAGAAGCAAAAGTTTCAACTTCCTATACATACAACTATTGAAATGAAAATAAATTCATAAATAATTTTACATATTGTTGTACAACCAAAACAAATTATTTTATAATTTTTATTGATTGTATCTTAATTAAGATTGCAGTTAATGGATAATAATATACAAAGGTAACTTACCAAAAATTTTCTTTCTGACTCTGGCTGCTTCTCAAAGTCATTAAATAAAATACAGCATTTCAATCCATGCTGATTTTTTTTATTTCTATCATTCCTCATCTACAGTTAGGTCCCACAAGCATGGCCTCTTCTCGATCTCTAGTAGAAAAACCTCCATATCGATTTTTTCAATGTCAATTTTGATGCAAAAAATTGTAATAATAAAATATTTTTAGTTAAATTACTGTGCAATAATAAAAATATGAGATGTACATGTAACAGTAACACCGTCTTCGCCGATATTCCATGCCGAACTGTCCGCCCGTGAGTACCATCCCATAGAATTAACATGAGGTGGGGCACCCTGAGCAACTACGGGAAGCAGTGGAAGACTTGAGAAGAGCTTTTCCACGGCGAAAATTTTCCTCTTGTGTACACCGAACTATTGGACCCTAGGTATTTTGCCTGGCCCTGCGGAGGTAGCGATGATTCCGCGAGACTTTCTCTCTGAGAAAATTCTTCCCATGTGTACAGAGCCTAAGCTGTTACACTACAAAATTAAATTATAAATGGTGTTCATTGTAGCTACCTATCACTATTTTATTAATTGCATTTAAAATGTGTATGAGTTATAGCTTAAGTGTTTGAATGAACTATATATAGGACAATCTAAAACAAGTGCCAGCTCAAATGTAAAAAAAGGAACTCTATAAATTATATATTTACTTTAATAATTTTTTTTTTCTTTCAAAGAACATTTTCTCATTTCATTCTCATGTCTCAATACTTTTTTATGTTCTCGTCTTGAATTGAAAAAATTGTTTTCACACATCCCTAATATTAACTTTACCAGGTAGTTACGATTTCTTTCCTTTAATTTTAATTTTTTAGCATTAATTAAGTTGTTATAGTTTGTAATAAATAAAATGATAGAATAGTCAGAAAATAAGAACACAAATAAAAGTAAAAACACTAATACATAATTTCACACACTTCAATATTTCAATTCTACTATAGCAACTTCCTCCTTCCTACTATTTTATCAATTCATTTATTACAAATTGTTTTTGCTTAATGCACTTTAAATAATGTATATTAAGCTGTTAAGAAAATAGAAATTGTTATTAAATATTATTTTGTACACAATATGAATTCACAATCAGTTAACTGGTAAATTATTGATTTAGATTTGTTCTAAAATTTTGTTGGAGTAAAGAATTAGCCATCAGCCTTATAGCTCTAAAATTATACTGGCTTTAAGATCAGTATGTATAATATACAGGTTGGAAGATTCATAATATTTAAAATTAGTATGTATATACATACATAGCATGAATATATATACACACACTAATCTTAAATATTTTAAATTTTAAAGATTCAAAATATTTAATATATATACACACACATACTAATCTAAAATATTTTGGATCTTCTGATCTCAAATATCCTTCAGCAATCAAGGATTTGAAGAACCCAACTTTAAATTTTTATTTATTTATTTGAGGTATTTAATATGCATTTTCTGAACTGAGTGATAATATCAGCACACAACTTATAAACTAACTTATTTAAAGAATAAACACATCTATCCCCCGGCCATTAATTCATCAATGTGAAAAGGGAAAGTCACATTTCACCAATGATAACATTTCGACCATGCCGGGAATCAAACCCAGTGCCCTAAGCTCTGTAGACAGACATGCTACCGACTGAGCTGTGGCTTCACACTAACCGACCTAAGCAAAATTTAAAATATATCTAATTCTGACCTGACATGTCCTACAATGTCTTGTATGGAGATATCAGATGGTAGCACAATCTCCCAATGAGACAAGTCTACAGTAACACGAAACCACAGAAGAGGTTCCATGGAGGACATATCAAAAGATATCCTGCAAATATGAATGCAAGTCTGTTAGCATTTCACTGGAATAAACAGAGTTTATGGTGGGATTGTAAATAAATTAGTGTGTGATCAGGATTCACTTAAAACAACTCAAGCAAATCACAATTAATGGATTTGAGCTGTTTGAAAACATATTGGTCCCTAAAATGAAACCCAAGTAATTAGGGTTGATTAATCTGTAAATACTTGCAATAGAAGCTTACTGGATGTACAGATAAAGTGTAACAAGAGGCTACAACGTTTAAGCGTTCGCAAGAAGCAGACAAACTATGACAAAGAAGTCGTCGGCATATCATAAACAAATTAAGTAATAAATAGCCCCGTTGATGTTGCTCGCAACATGATTGGCTAGCTAGGACGCGTGATCCCTTCACTTAATATGAATACTTTCCCCTGGACAACTCTTAATTTAAGTTAATACAGGGATGGGACTCTCGAACTCTCATATTCTTAGCGATATTTGAGATACGAGAAAATATCAGATTTGAGACTCAAATCCTTAAAAAAAAAGTTTTTCCTTAAATTTTTCAATTGAAATCTGTTTTAAAGCTCTTATACGGCCTATTGGTGGTTCAGAACTAACATAATTATAGGACAAACTCAACAAGACCATTGATTTAACACTTTACAGAATGTATGAAACTTATAATAAATTGATTATAAGGAATTAAAAAAAAATTAGTTAATACAGTATTTATATATTTTTTTATTATTTCATTATTTTTCATTCCTTCTGATCTTCATAATTTTTTCCATGATTTGAATTTGAATTTGATATTCGAAAGTTAAATGAAGATTTGGATTCAAATTCATTAAATAGTTGATTCAACACAACTCTAGTAATCATTAAATGACCATTAAGTTGATTGTGATCCTGGCATTAGTAGCACATTTAATAATTTTCCACATCTAATAACTACCTGTCCAGGCTATCTGCAATTAATTACACTACCCATAAGTGCTGTACAGGATGTACTTGTACACATTGTCACATATGCAGCAGAAACATGGACATTGAATGTAAGAGAGACTAGGAAAATGGAGGCCACGGCAATGACGTTTGTGAGGACCATCCTAGCTGTCACGTGGAGAAAGAGGATTAGGAATGAAGTTATCCGGGAAAGAGTCTGAGTACAGAGCGTACATGAGATAGCAGAAGAAGCAAGACTGAGATGGTATAGGCATGTAATGAGGATGGAAAAAGAGAGAATGCCAAGAAAGAGATGGGAGGAGCAGATAACAGAAAGTGTGTAAGTGAAAGGAGAAGAATGGAAGAAATTAAAAGAGGAAAAATGGTGGAAGGATAGAGGAAGATGAAAGCATTTTACTAAATTGATCTAGCCAGAGTCTGGAAACGGTTGATGATGATGATGATGATGATGATGATGATGATGAATACAGTAGAGGTGAAACAAGTAGAATTATTGTGGAAATATACAAACAGTATAGAAAGAAATCATTTAGGAACAGCCACCCTGAGAACACCTGCCCAGGATTAAAACCTCAACTTTCACATCATTGACACATCAGATTAGAAATGCTTGGCACTCATTATGCATACCCACCAACATAGGTCAAAGTAATTTTATAATAAAGGAAATTGAAAAAACTAAAGAATTAGGAAAAATTAACTACTAAGAGTAAATTTGATGAAGAAAAAATGTGGGAAAATATAGGCCAAAGTTGAAATTGCCAAGTTTTGAAGTAAAGTGTACAAATATTCAAAGCAAAATCAGTTTTCAAAGTTTCATACACCCTTAATTAGTGTTATGTCGAATCCACTATTTTACGAATCCGAATCTCCAAAGGCCTGGTTAAGTTCAGCCTATAATTGTAATTGGTTCTAAATCACCAATAAGGAATATTAGAGCTCTAAATCAAATTTCACTTAAGAGAAAAAAGAAAAAAAGGATCTGTCTCTTGAATCTGAAATTTTCTCAAATCTCGAATGAATATCATCAAGTATTTGAGGAGCCATCCCTACTTACAATGAATATAAAATAAACTTTGTTGATCACACAGCGCATCAACATACTTGTTATCAGCCATCCTGACCAGCTCTTTGGCCCTGATACATTCATACTCCATAATAAACTCGGCTAACTGGGTTATGGCAGCAGAAAAATCATCCAGCAGCTTGGGGACTTGCTGGGTAGTCTTGCATCTAGATTTTAGGTATCCATTGCTCCACTTGGCAAGGAGAACGTGGTGGGCCCAACGTCCCATAGAGTCTGTCTTTTCTGAAAACAGACTAACACATTTAGTTTCATCCCTGCTGTTTCGCAGAAAAAGTATTATATATTTATTAGGGGTCTGCGAGCTTGGGTTTTTTCATTCGAGTCGAGTATTTCTAAAAGCTCCAGAGTTCGAGTCGAGTTCAAGTATCGTATATTCATAATTTTAAAACGTTAGCTAACAATGACAAAAATAAGTTAATAAAATGAATAATCACATGATGGCTTGGAAATGTATAACACGACAGTGTAGAAACATTGTACAATGATGTAAAGTGATAGTGAAGGAAGCCAAAGTGAAAGGATAGTTAGGTTAGGCCTAGATAGGAACAAACACACTTCTCTCTTCATTTCTTCTTAAGCTTGTCCACTTCTTCAAAACTTACACAGTTGCACCTTAATTTGAATTTTTGGGAATATTACTTTTCCATTAATATCTCTTCTTATAAAAATAAATATTTCCTAAAATTCAAAACAATGTGCAGCTGTGGAAGTTTGAAGTGGGAAGTGTAAAAGTGTATAAAGAAAATAGAGAAGTGGGTTTGATTATATCTAGGCTTAAGCTAACTATCCTTTCAGGTTGGTTTCTTTAACTATCACTTTACATTATTGTGGAACGTTTCTGCACTGTTTTGACAAAAAGTTAATAAATCTGACGTTTTAATAAGCTAATATTTCCCCAAAATATGCTTCAGTAACTTAATTTACCATATAAGAAAACGTAAGAATCACAAAAAATTAGAAACTGGAAGTGTTTCATATTTTGTTTATTATTCCTTAGCTTAATTGTGCATTATCATGTTTTCTGTTCCGTTTCCATTCCTCTATGCCCAGTTTCACATGCATGTTGTACAGGATCTCGTTAGATATTATTTTATTGAGAAATTTACTTCACTTCAATTTTTAATGGTTATAAAAGTTGATGATGATACTTTAAAATTAAAAATAATATGATTAAAACAATATTTCTAGCAAACAATATGAAATAGTAAATGCTTTTTTAATTTAAATGTGGTAAGTTTGATAAAAATATGTATTGTAATGAATAAAATCAACAATGATTTTACAGGATAACCAACTTAATTCTATAACTAAATAGTAACTAAACTAGAGCTAGTTTGGTAGCTGAAAGTATTAATTAATACAAGTTTTAAATATCTTAAGTTTGAAAACATTTATTATAAAATAATTTTGATATTACATTTTAATCTAACATAAATTATTTTAGAAAGGGACCAGGTAAAAATAGTAAAAAGAATCATTCAATTAGTTAGTAATCTACTTAGCTATTTTTATTGTAATGGCAATACAAGTGAACAACTTCAATCAAGTATAATTCAAAATGGACGACAATATTGAATAAATTTACCGGTCGAAAGTGGTTTTAAAGCTCTATTACATTATTAGTGTTAAAATTGAAATTAATTTTTAACAATTTGTTAAGTAACCAAATGATTTATAAGTGGAAATGCTAATATTATCTCAATTAAATAGAATATGCTTACTATTGCGTTTTGAAAATTGATTATTAAGTACATCAAAAGCTCGAAAATGACAAGCCTACAAAACTTTCAATCTCAAGTTCAAGCTCGAAATACAAGTACTTGCAGAGCCCTAATATTTATCTGTTTGAAGAGAAGATTGTTCCTTTATTCGATTTTAATGGTTTGTGTGTGTGGTATAGCAGTAACTTAAGCCACAGTAGGGTAGTTGAAATTTGAAGTATCTGTAAATATTATGTGTGCTATATTTTCTACAATTTGTTGATATTTATTTATTTAAAAGGTGTATTAAAATCTATAAAATAAAATGCTGTGCAAGTAATGTACCTGTGACACGTGAATGAAGACAAACAGCCATTATTGATTTGTAGATGGAATTCTTATTCGTCTCAAGTTTGATGACCAACTCCAGCGAATCGTAAAGAAAGGTAAAAGCCCATTCCAAGTCATTCATGGCTTTTATTTCCATAGGACTGGACTCATTGCTGTTGAGAAAAACAAGTCATACAAATAGCTTATAATGAATGTACATATGGTTCCAAACAACTGTCATACGACATGACATTTACTCAATATAGATATGGATTGTGTTACAATGATTTGTATTTAGATATTACCAATGTTGCGACATGAGTAAATTTTAATAAAAATTAATATCTAAATAATTTTTTGTTTTTATGCCAAACAATGTCTGGATTTGACTAAACTAGCAACTACCAGATTTATTGTTTTTTTTTATCCAGCCCAGAGTTTTTGGTACTAATAAATTGTTCAAACATCATTATGGGAACTTAGTGTAGGATCTGCTAATATTTGAATGAAAATATTAGTAAATCTAAAATAGTCTTATTAAAACTGCCAAATTTTATAAAATCACACTAAATGTTTACTTCCTCTAATTTATGGTAGAAAAATGTCAGTTAACCTGCCTAAAATACCACCTTTTATCACGCATAAAAAAAATATTATGACCAAAAGTTTTATTTTTTATATGAACACAGAACAAAATATAGTGTAGTATTAAGTGTCATTAAAGCAAACAAACTTTTAATTCAAAAGATATTTATAAAACAAATAATAAAGGCCTATGATGGTTTAGAAATAGTATGAAGTGTATAACCATTATACAATATTTTATTTAAGTAATCAGCAAAGGAGGCCAATCTGAATGGATAGTTGAGTCAGGTTTTGATATAAACTAATAAGCTTTGTTTCATAATACTCTTTTCACACTTTCAACTTCTTACTTTCATTTACACATTATTTTAAATTTTCAGAAATATTCTTTTATCATAATATGAAAAAAAAAATCATTGCTACATAATTCAATTTTTTTTTACTATCTATATCTTATTATGAAAATGGAAAATTTCTGAAAATTTAAATGTCTAATGTGAAAGTAATAAATTGAAAGTGTGAAAAGTGTATGAAAAAATGAAGAATTAAGTTTGTTTTCATCAAGGCCTAGCCCAACTATCCTTTCATGTTGGTTTCCTTTACTATTACACTACATTATTTTACAGTGTTTATACACTGTTGTAAAATATTATATTTAAATATGGTTAAATAGTTCAAGCTTTCATAGAATCAAAAATATAGTTATACTTTTGTACACATGACAAGATTTGGGAGGGTTGGCAGCTCTGTAAGAGGTGCTTATATAATTATTAATAGAAAGCAGCTTTGGTTCATGTTTTATAATCCTTGTATAGTCTGTTGGCCATAGAATGCACAATGAATAAAACTTCCATGTCTTCATCTGTATGAAGGAGTAACTTTTAACTGATTGTGATTATTTCAAACCAACGTTAAATTCATTATAACTATTTGTGTCAATGTTGTTTAACCTATACACATTTTTTTATATTCTATATTCTATATATGGTGGTTCAACTAGAAAAACTAGCATATTTTTCTTAAGATTAGTGAAAACCCCAAGCTTTTTCTTTCGAGTAAAAAGTTAAATAAACCTATTTACTAAACAAAAATCAACTTAGATATATTGTCATGCATTCAGGTTGACAAATAAGTATTATATATAATTGATTTAACTTAGTTTTCTAGGCAATAAATTTACACACTCACCTATATTTTTCTTGTATCACTTCCTCTACTGTGAATAACATTTTCTTGGCTACAAACATTTTTGATGGTGCTTTAGCAGCCATATGAGCCATGGACTTATTTAAGTTTGCCAAGTTGTCAGTCCTTGGTGTATCTCTTTTAGAGGGGGGCATTACTGAAAACTCGCTTGCACCTTCGTCTTGCCTTGGTGTAAGTCCATCACTGCACAATGCATATGACAACTTGATTAAACTGGATGTCATCGGACCACAATCGGTAGTTTCAAAGGCCACAGTTTTTGGTACATCAGAGTCACTGAGTGCTTGATGCTGGAATTGCAAGATTCGTGAAGAATCTCGGTCGTTTACAGCAACAGAAGAAAGATAAGATACAATGGTCGCATGTTTTGTATATTGATCAGAACGTAAACACAATTCTTGACTTTTATCAACCTCATCAGTGAGCTTAACATCTGAATTATCTTTATATAAATCAGGAGAATGAAGCATATTGTTTTCTTTGCCATACAAGCTCATCCCAGAAGCTTTTGACTCTATAGAATGAGAAAGTTCTTTTTCCAAAGTACCTTGAACAGCATCTGCTGAAGTTTTGGTTGTATTAGATTGTCTCTCTTTATCAATATTATTGTCAATAAAATGTGTTGGTGTATCTATTTTGAGTGAAGTAGTCACGTCACATATCTGTGTGTCTTTCTGATACAAAGTTTCATCAGGGGATGCACTTAAGATCCTAACATTCCTTGAATCCTTTAATATGGTCGACCTGAGAATATATTCATCATATTTGTCCAAATTTTGATCTTTTGGCAGCATTGAAGATGAATCAGTACTAATAAAACTGTTCTCAAACAAAGGAGTGTACCCATTTGATGAAATATTTGGCACAGTATTTACCATGTTCCTTGGTTCACTTGGGATTTCTCTGCTAGGCTGTAAGAGTTTATTTGATGAGTCAAAAGAATTTAACTTCTTAATGTCTGGATGGAAGGATACATTAGTATTTACAGTTTCTCCAGTGATTTTATCAACATTGCTTATATTTTTGTTCAGAATTTTTGAGCAATTTTCAGGTAAAGTGTGTAAATACTCAACAATATTTGTAACACCTTCATAATCTTGTTTGCTAGTCATATCTTTGCTAAGATTGTCTAAAGAATTACATGGCAAGGCAGGCTGACAGAGTAGCATAGAAGTATCACAAGTAGTGTAGCTGGAATTGACAGATATCGATTTCCATTTTTGGTCTTTAATAGGAAATTGGGAAAATTCATTTGTGTTTGATATATTGACAAAGGAGACACTTTTCTCAGTTGGTGAAGTGTTCTTGTGAGGCATATGTTTCCCTTGATTACATTGAGTAGTGCCACATGTAGCATTGAGGCACATTTCATTCGAAGAAACATCTTCAAGTAATGATGTAGGCTTGTGAATCTCAGTTGGAATATATTGCCTCTTACATGGTATTAAGTCTACTTCTAAGTTAGATTCACTTAACTGTGCAGATATTTCATAGGCTCGTTTCTTCGGTGGTAAATGAGACAGGTCTAAAACACCTGAGTTTTCTAACTTTGTATTCAATGACCTATGTTCATGACTTTCATCAATTAATGAATGCTTTAATGGCAGAGGACTCTTGTCATTATTCCCTGTTTCAGAAACACTTTTATGTGATGTCAATTTGTTTGGAGCTAAATCATGTGTAAGTGAGATGGGTGTTCTTTCTTTGTGGTGAAATTCTTGAATTGTTAAAGAGTGATTTGACTTTTCATCAATTTTATCTTCAGCAACTGCACTGGGGACTTGATTACCCTTGTCAGATGACACAACACACCTTTTGACTAAGGATATCTCTATTATTGGTTTTGTTGTTTGTTCAACATTTGTTCCATGTGTGCAAAGATTACTTTGATTCCCTTTGCCAAACCTAGTTGTGTCATGTTTTGCAGAAAGAGATGACTGGTTCAAAAGAATATGCTGGTCGTGATCACTAACACTTAGAAATGTATTAACAGGATGAGAGATCTCAGTTTTTGATTGTGAATCTGGAAAAATGGTTTTATTGTTATGGTTATTCATTTCAAAAATGAGTTCACTTGTTTGGGCCCCACCCATTAAAACCGATTTTGGTTTTTGACTTTGCACACAAAAAACACCTCTATTGAGAGATGATATAAATGTTTCTTTGCTAGAGTCATCTAAACTTGGTATCACCTTGGTGCACTCCAGATTAATTCCGTGACAGGAATGCTCAGTGGTTTTGTTATTAGATTGTGAGCAAGAAATACCACACAAGTCATTTGATTTCATGGTTGCTTCTTCATTGCCTTGTCTGACAGGCTCACTCAATTCCATGACACTTTCTGTAAAGGTCCGACTAATGTTTTCTTCAGAATGTAATTGGTTGAGACTAGAATTACTCAAGTCCGCCAAGTGAGTCAACATAGTATTTGCTTCTCTTTGTGGGTGATTGGCCAACTCGGCAAAGCCTTGGTTGCTAATGGACCTAGAGGGTATTTCCTTGAAAGTTTCATTGGTAGGAGATTGGAAAGAAATACCCTTTTGAGAGACTATTTGTGTATCAATAAGCTTTGTACTTTGTTCTGTATCTTTGTGCTCTAAAGGAACCATTGCTTTGGATAGCTCTTTACAACTTTTGTAGCTTACACTACTTGACAGTGAGGGATTAGTCAACTCACACTGTACAATTGGTTGATTTATTAACAAAACACAATCTTTTATGGCTGGAACAACAGTTCTGGATATTTCCTTATTACTATCATTACAGGTACTATCGAAAACAGCTTGGTTGACCTGTGCCAGTTCTTCATTATTAATCACTTCTAGGCTGTGACCAAATGATTTTTTAATATCACACAAAGAAGTTTGGCTGTCACTCTTTGCTTTGCCAACCAATTCATCTGCTTTTATAACATCAAATCTGAATGAATGTGCTAGCTGGGGTCTAATATCTACACTTGCTGAGAGTGAACACATTTGTGTTGAATCCAAGCAGTGCTTGTCCGACTCATTATTAGAAACAACTGGACTCACATATTCAACGTCCTCCTGTGGTTTTGAAGAATTCATATTTGAAGTTAAGTTGTCTTTGAAATTTAAATTTGCACTCTTGATATCACCTGAAACTTTAAGATATTTTCTATCTGAATTAACAGATGTCTCATTTAAATCTAAGATTCTAGAGCTAATACAATTTGCGGATTTTGTAGGATCCACATTTGAAATAATATAAGTTTCAGTTCTGCTCTCAATAGCTCCCAAGGTTCCTATGAATTTTTTGTCTGAATTGGTGGGGGTTTCATTTAGCTGTGACATTCTGTTATGAATACCTCCCAAAGGTTCTGTACATTCCATATTTGACTTGGAAGATTCATTTAGCTGTGACATTTTGTTATGAATACCTCCCAAAGGTTCTGTACATTCCATATTTGACTTGGACGATTCGTTTAGCTGTGACATTCTGTTATGAATACCTCCCAAATGTTCTGTACATTCCATATTTGACTTGGTAGATTCATTTAGCTGTGACATTCTGTTATGAATATCTCCCAAAGGTTCTGTACATTCCATATTTGACTTGGTAGATTCATTTAGCTGTGACATTCTGTTATGAATACCTCCCAAAGGTTCTGTACATTCCATATTTGACTTGGCAGATTTATTTAGCTGTGACATTCTGTTATGAATACCTCCCAAAGGTTCTGTACATTCCATATTTGACTTGGTAGATTCATTTAGCTGTGACATTCTGTTATGAATACCTCCCAAAGGTTCTGTACATTCCATATCTGACTTGGCAGATTTATTTAGCTGTGACATTCTGTTATGAATACCTCCCAAAGGTTCTGTACATTCCATATCTGACTTGGCAGATTTATTTAGCTGTGACAATTTGTTATGAATACCTTCTAAGGGTTCTGTAAAGTCCATATCTGACTTTACAGATTCATTTAGCTGTGATATTTTGTTATAAGGGTCACCTAAAGGTTTAGTATAATCCATATCTGAATCAGTAGATTCATTTGGGTTTGATGTTATGATATGAATATCTTCTAAAGGTTCTGTATATTCCATATCTGAAGTGACAGATTCATTTAGATGTGGCATTCCACAATTAATACCCCCTCCAGTTTTTGTACATTCCATATTTGACTTGACCAATATTTCCCTTTGGTTTGATATTCCGCCAATAATACCTCCTAAAGGTTCTGTACAATCCATATCTGAATTCACAGATTCATTTATACTGGGTATTCTTCCTTTAATACTTTTAAGAGCATTTGTTAAGTCAAGATTTGTATGACAAGATTTATTCACATGTGACATACAATTATCCATTAGTTTGATGGTGTATTCTTTTCCAATTTCATTGGATTTTTCTCCCGGAAGTGAAGCTTGTGTCTTGTCCAAGTTAACAGATGTTTCTTGAAAACGTGAGGTACTTGGATTCCCTCCTAATAGTTTTACACACCCCATTGTTGAACCAGTGAAATCTTGATTGTAATATGTTGAGTTTTTTACATTTGTGTCATCATGTTTCACAGGGACCGAAAGAAATCCAACAAAGTTAGTATTCTGAGTCAGTGTTGTAGGGTTAATTTCTTCGTTTGAGGTAGACTGATTGAGGAAAACACTGTCATCTTCATTCATTGACCCTGAATCCATACTAGAGGAACAAGATATATTCAACCTGATTCTACTTTGGTTATGGTGAGAATGTTCATTTCTATCATGTATCCTAGCTTTATCAATCGAATAGGACAAGTGCTGTACTTCTTCACTTTTGATGTTTGAGTTATTGCTGGCAGGTCTATTATCATTGGAAACAAGTTTATCTGTTACAATTAATTTTGAAAATAAATTTAGTTCTTTGGAATGAGACCCATGCAAAATATTTTCGGGGATTTCTATATAGCTACACTTATTTCCTGGGAATCCAAAGAAGACATCCCTACATATGGGTTTCTTGGAAGAATTTATGTCAAATTTGAACACTGGGGAAAATGGCTTATCAGGTGACTGGCGGCCAACTTTTTTCATAAAATCTCTGGTGAAATCACTTTCTTTCTGAACAGATGCAAAGCTCAGTAATGAATCTGAATTGTTGTGACACTCAAAAGCTTGGGTTTGAGTATCTTTTAGAAGCTTGTGAGACAATGCCTTATCACAGGAAGGCAGGTCGGAAGGTTTGAGATGACTGGATTCTTGTGTTATCTGACGTTGGTGGTCATGACGCCAGGAGGAGATTTCAACAGGTTCAAGACTTTTATCGTCTATCTGTCTGCCAGCTGGGAGACCAGCAGTATCAGCTCCTGTGCAGATAGTAGTATTTACTCCTCGCAGACTGAAAGATGAAGACTCACACTCAGAGTTGCTGCAAAAGAGGGAGAAAAAGAATTAATAAAATCACCTGGCCAGAACTCTAACTGGACTTCCTACCTCTTCAGACAATCAAGCATGGTGATACTGAATTACTAATGTTGGTGTTCAAATACTGTGCTAAGACTACACTTTTTTGTTTGTTTAAGAGTGACTAAACAAAAGTCAGTACAAATTTTTACAAAGTAAAATATTTTCTCTCAGTCAATCGTAGAGATTATAAATAAAAAAGATACACAACATATACATACTGGCTACAAACAGAGAAAGTTTGGAAAAGTCAGGGAATTTAAATACTTGGCTAGTTCTGCATCCAAAAATGTAAACAAAAGTGAGAGGTCTGGTTTCTCAATGTTAAAAAAATACATTGCCTATGTTATTCTAACATGAGATGGCATGTAAAATATTTCTTGGCAGGATCTTTTTCACTCGCTCGTAGAAACCCATGTGGTGGGTGGTCTGATAACTCGCTCTACATTAAATACATCTATCACAGAAACCGCAACAATAAATATCCGGAGTATTGAAGATTCATTGTGACCCTATGCTACATATCAGGAGTTAAAAGAATTAATAATAATAATATGTTGAGAGTTTGATTAAAATGTAAACACTTGTAGACAAATTACACAATAAGACTTAAATGAATATTTTGATACTTATAATATGAGAATAAATTTAATCATCTCTTAAAACAAATTTACTGCTTCTTCATTGTTGGATCTTATAACATATTAATGACAAAATTAATGTTACTATAAAAGATTTTTTTAGAACCGCGTGTTGTACACAGAACACAAATAATAGCTAAAACAATATAAATACTAAAAAAAAACTTATAGTAATGTTTATCTTTAGTAGGCTTTAGGAAAATATGAATATGGTAATCAATGCAATAAACAAAAAAAATTACCACTCATAAAAAAATAAAAAAGCCTGGATTTTTTTAACTGTTTGGAAAACCTGGAAAAGTCAGGGAAATTTATAGTAAAAGTTTTGTAGCCACCCTGTTATAGATTGCAATATTTTTAGTTTTCCTTTAATAGTATTTTATGTATTAATAATCCTAATTTAGTTATAATGAACAAAATAAACTAATTTGGATTTCCATTTTGAAAAAATTGTTAACATTGCAGTACCAGTGTTTGTGACAACTTAATATTATAAGATAAAAAGGTACAAACAGGAAAGGGGGATAGGAACAAAAAAAAATTACTCAACACAAAATGGCTTTTATAGGAACACAGTTTGATCCTCACACTAGACAAAAAGTTAATGGTTGGCCCTCTCTGTGAAAATCATTTGTCACCGCCCAATTCCTTGATTAAGGGTTAAACCAAAGAGAGCTCTCCAGGATAATAAAATGCACAACACAACTTGATAATAGAGGCAATCAAAAAACAAACAGAAGGAAGAGATTTTAAAGAATTGCATAAGAATGTATGTACATTTTATCAATTAAAAAAAATTGTTAATGTTTCTAACTCAATTAAAATTAACTATATACCTGCTACTGTCAGTCTGCTGGAACTTCTTCTCATAGGTTGATCCCCAAAACGTCTCTACGTCTGCATTTGAATGGAATTCTCTATGGAAAAAACAAAATTAAAAAGAGACAAAAGAAGAAACTGAAATGGACACACTATAACAAGGACAGACAGGAAGAACCTGTATATTTACCAAAGCAAAGTGTATACAAGTTTATACAGAAGTCATCATGATATTTTAATGACACTGTTACACTTTTTTCAAATTTGAAAAATGAATTCAATTTTTCACTACACCCATAAATCTTGAACACAAAATTTAACTGTAAAAAACCTTATAAACAACAGTTAAAATTAATAAATAATCTCTTAGTTAATTTGTTTCATTTAGATTTATTTTGTATTAACTCTTAAGAGGTTTTATAAAATAAACATAGTAAATAAATGTAAACTATTTTTGTTATAATTAATTAGTTAGGTCATAATTATACATTCAGGTAAGTGATAAATAAATGGTCTGGACTTTGGTTAAGTTTGTATCATAAATATGTTAGACTGCCTTACAAATACATTGTGTTGGATCAATAAGCAGAGAAAAGCTCTAAAGTAATTCAAATTTTATTCAAAAACTCAAATTATCTGGAATCATATTTTCTTGGGTTCTCAGATATCGAATTAAATAGATTAAAGAATTGTAATAAAAATTAGACTACATCCTCTCAGACTGAGACCATTAATAAGACTGTCAACAATTCTAATTTCTCTGATTATTATTTTCTAAATAATGACATAATTAGGATATGCAAGCTCAAATTTCTTCATTTCAAATCAAGTTTGAGCAAACTTTTAAGAACCTTGCCTAATATCAAATCAAGCCAAACTTTCTGGCCAACAACTCGAAAGTTCATAGTCCCCATAATGTAAGAATGCCATTCAACTTCATCTTGAAATACCTTGCTACAATCCTAAAGTATAGTTAAAAGATAACAATATATATTTAAGAAATACATTTATTAGACAATCCAAACAGAAATAAGTTGATGTAATAATTATTTTATTTTATTAGAGCAAATATCCCCACTAGATAGACTTTGCCTTCATATGACAAAACAGATTCAATATTTTTTTTAAAAAGAGAATTATTCCAAATTTAGACAAACAGTTAAAAAAAAAGGGAAGGATGAATTTTAGAATAAAATTTCCAAATAACAAACTTTAAACAAGATTAACAATAATTTTATTATAATAAAAAATAAAGAGAATATGATATTTATAAAGCTATTCTCGATTCGAGACGCAAGTCCTTAAAAATTATTTTTTTAATTTTACAAATAAAATTTGTTTTAGAGTTCTAATACTGCTTATTGGTGGTTCAGAATCTACTATAATTATAGGATGAACTTAACAACCAGGCCTCAAAAAAATAATTTATCACTTAACTGAATATATGAATGTTATAATAAATGGATTAAAATAAAGAATGTTAACATTAAGCTACTATATGTATTTTCTATTTTATTTATATTTCCTCTTATGTTCATACATATTTCGAGATTCAAATATAAATTGGAGATTCAGATTTGTAAATAGTGAATTCAACCTGTTGAATATTCCTTTATTTGCTGGTCTCACACATAAACAGTACTTTTTACTGGTTATTTCCCTCCCTATTTTGCACGTCTTCAAGATGCTTAACTGCAGTGTTCTCAGAACTCGCTACCCCCTATCCTCGTCCACATACCTGTAACTTCCATCCCTCATCCCCTTGTACTGTGCATTTGATTCTCTGTTAATAGTGTTGAAAAATATTATCTTAAGGACACATCTCAATGAAGCTCTCTCACTCTTTCTCACTGGAAAATGAACTTATTAAAGACTCTGTGTGGAATGATTTAGTGCAGTAATATTTATGTGTATATTAAATAGGTTCAATTAGTGTATTTTTATAATATGTTATGTATTTGTGGAATTGAGAGCGTTTAGGGGAGCTCCTCTCGTTAAATAATTACTAAGAACACATACAATTTAAGACTATCTCTTCCAAATCTTTATGTGTATCTCCTGATCAAGACAACATTCAAAGTTAGGCGTCACAAAAGACACGCTTATATTCTCTAGTTCAAACCCAGTCTCTGTTTTAGTGTAACTAAAACTAGTGCTCTTATAATTTATTAAAACAGTAAAGTAAATGTATCTTTGGACAAGATAGCACACAACCAAACACTAATAGATATTAAAGCTAAATTTAGCTTTTTGCTGGGATTTAACTTTGTTAGGCAATAGTAAGGAATCTCTTGCAATAAATGTGGAAATTTTACCAGAAGCTATTAATGTAATAGGTTTAGAAGTGAACGCTGAGAAAACTAAGTATATGATCACACAGATAGCATAGATTGAAGACGATAATTTAGAGATTACTTCAAGCAACATAAGATTTGAGGGTTAATGAGTTTAAATATTTAGGAACAATTTTAACTATCAATAATGATATTAGATTGGAAATTAGGAAAAGAATTCAGTTGGGAAATGCATGATAGATTTTACTCGGTCAGTAAGTTGTTGACATTTTGCCAGCTTTAAAGGAATGTGAAACTCAGACTATACAAAATAATAATTTTACTGGTTGTTCTCTATGGGTGTGGAACACTGTCTCTGTTATGCCCTCTCTGTTACCTTATAGTAATAGGCCACCAAAAATACTACAAGGAAGGGAGGGAGTAAACTAACATACATACATAATACATATATACATACATACATACATAATTGAAAACAGCATTAGCAAGAGTTAAAAAGGAGAATAATAGTTTATTGAAAAATATGGCAACAATAATACACTTGGCATTAAGGGTCAACCTGTAGCTGTAGTTGGAAAACATTGTGCAATAGATGGTTTCAACGAGAAACAAAAGAATAACAGGATAAGTCAAATTGACCATGTTTACTTTAAATAGTAATAGAAAAAAAATAATAATCTTTACACATAATTATGAACAATGTATAGCTTTATGAGCCCTAATTTTTAGTTACTAAGAAAATGTCTGAGCTTCTAAAGACAAAAATTAACATATCAACTGAAACTGTTATGTTACAACAAACATTACATTTTAAACAAACGCGAGAGTTCGGCTTCAGACCGTAAGTCGAATCTCTCGCAGGACTACTTGAAACGGCATCATCAAAGTCTTTCAGAATCGCAGCATAAATGCCAACCAACAATGGTAGCTGAATCAATATTAATTTTAGAAGACTTTGCAAAATTTGAAGTTTTATATATAATACAAACAGCAAAATTTCGTTACATAAATATTAGAAAACAAAAGAATAAATTTAAATGCACCCCCACAAAACTTAGTTGTTCATGAACAGCAATTATAAGATATTTACAAATGAATTAAAGAGGCAAGCGCCCATGAGGCGACACCAAACTAATAGGTTTTGAAAGAAAAGTTGTCTATAGAAATATTCATATTTCAACCAAAAATTACAAGTTTATCTCTGACATCAAAAATTTAGAGTCCTAAATTATATGACCTATAGCTTCAATATTTAAATAAGAATAACAAAGAATTACACAGTTTTACAACTTTCCTGGTAGAGTCCATTTTCAGAAAAAATCGTCTCCTGACAATATTAAATATTAACAGTCCATACAAGTTACTAGATTAATAGTCCACCCTCGGTGGTGCCGAGTCCAATAGTCAATGTTCTCTTCAGTACCGCCATTTTATATAGCGTCTTGTTGCCAAGGGATACAAAGGGGGGAGAAGTTCAAACTAGCCGATGACGTCACGTTGGTATACCGCTGCCATCACTTGGACATGTAAACCATTTCTCTTCCCGCTCTCTGATTGGTCATCGCATCTCCATCAAGATCACCCCAGGTTTGTTGTTAGTGATCTTTTTAACTGGAGTTGCTGATGACGCAAGTGATCAGGCGATGATTTGGTGGTTGGTTCCACTCCCCGCAAGAGGTCAGGTAAGTCCAAGCCCACGTCTAGAATGTTGTCCCGGTAGTCACCCATTAGACATTTGTGACCAGGCAGACCGGAACATCAGCTGTTGAGACACAACGGCAGATTTGCCCCACTCGTCGAATTAGGACGTGTTGAAGTTAGGCCAGGCTGTGCTGTGACTGTGCTAGCCAGAAGATTCAGAGGGTAAGTACATGAAGAGTTTATATAGAAGAGAGTTGATAGTGTATAATGATGTTTGTATATAGCTTGAAACTATACAGAACTAGAATAGAGAAAAGTTATATTCCAGGAGGTATAAGTAAATGTCAACGTTCTTCGGAGTGGGTAGTATGAATCAAAAGAGAATTTATGCTTGTAGGTTAACATGAGGTGGGGTGGGGTTGCTTTATTCTAATGTACTAAACTAGTACTGTTAAATTTACATGAAGAAAAAAACGTGGGTGTTAGAAAACAAGGTGCTTAGGAAGATATCTATTCCAAAATGGCTAATCGGGAGTGAAGGAGGTTACATAATGATGAGTTACATAACCTGTACTCATCACAAGACACTGTTAGGATAATCAAAGCTAGTAGATTATGGTGGCCAGGACATGCACAATGTGGATGTGAGAATCTATAATCATGTTCAGAGTATTGAGTGGCCAATTCAATGGAAAGAGACCATTAGGAACACCTAGACACAAATGGAAGTATAACATTAGAATGAACCTAAATGAGATAGGGTGTAATGAGGGGGACTTGATAGAGCTAGCTCAAGATAGGAATAAGTGGCGTACTTTTATAAGTGTGGCAATGAGCTATCAATTTCCTAGTGCCATAGAGTAAGCAAAGTAAATAATTAAAGCTGAAAGGGAATATTGCTTACATAATTTCATCTGCCATGACCTTCCTTATATGAGCAATCAAGTGTGTCCTCAATTCAGGTACTTATACAAAAATATGAACAATATACATTCCACGAGAGACCAGTCATAGAGCATGAATTACTTGGACAAATGGGAAGAAACATGGTGTGATAACAAAGTGGCTTGTTTGATAACAATCTCATTTTCGTGAGAAACCTGTGGAAATCATGAATCGATGGCGTTAAGTCATCAGTGCCCATGTTCCATTCTTTCCCTTCTGTGGTGTGATGTATGGATGGCATTTTTAATCAAGAACTTTCCTGAGTCGTGATCAGATCATCAGTTGGGGCAGTTATGGTGGGAGTGTAGTACGAGACAGAATAATGGTTAATGTTCATCAATATATTTCATGATTTTTGTAGCATGCACAATGCTGCAATCTTTATCCACTCCTTTACCTAACACAACACATAATTCAAATCTATGTTTACATTATCCTCCCGATGATGTATCTGTCTACCAAGAGGTAATGTACCCTTCATGGTGGATAATTAAGGTCAATCAACCATCAAAATTTTATTGCACTAATTTAATAAGTGTATAAATACAAGCTATAAATATTGATTCAATAATTTCCAATCATTACAGTTCTCGAGTTATAAGTAGTCAAACTTGCTGTTTTATCCATTTTACGTACTCATTTTAAAGTAAAGTAGTTAATGCATGGGGATTATATTTAATCTAGCAAGACATGCATATGAAGTGTACACAAGAAATATTTACAATCTTTTAAATCTTGTACAAGTACTTTTCATTTTATACCCCGATACTTTGATTTTATATCCTTTTGTAGAATGTAATGTCATTATTTCAAATTGGTTTGGTTTATTAACCTAGCTTTACTCTTTTAATTTATTACGAACACCAAATTGATCAATATAAATGTAAATTTGTTATGTCTATTTCCTGAAACTTCTTTCTTTGACTGTACCTATCAATAACACAGACTAGCCGACCAAGGAAAGTTCGGGCTACCTTGACTAACGACTCATCCTAAAGTGCTTTTTTTAGCACCGTGTCTTACTACCTGAGTGCTGAAATGTGACATTTATTTTGCCTGTTTTTCCTTTCTTTATTAATTTGGCACTTGGATAATATTTTATTGTGTTAGTTTTGTTCAACTCAAAAGTGTCAAAGGAGCTCATATCTTGGTACATCAAAACATGTCTTGATTTTAAACCTATTGTTTATCTGAATATTACAATTAACTTCATGAATATATAAAAATATATGAGTTTCACTTTTATTACTGGTTGTAAATTGAACAATATATAAAAATCATAAGTGTCAAAAATATATCTAATGTCACATGACCTGCATTTCTTTAGGTATTTTCTAAAAACTCGATTAATTTTGTGAGTTTATTGAACATAGCTAATTTCAACCCTAAAAAGCCATGTGCATCAAGACCAAGAAAACGAAACAAAAAGGCGAAATCGAACAATAATCGATATAAACTTAAAACAATGAAAGATTTGATCTACAATGTTTCCAAGTACGTAATAAACTCATAACAAATGTAGGAGATATATATCATTTACTAAAGACATAGTAGCTCCCTACTTGTTGGAGTTGGTAAGGAACTATATCATACATTTAAATTCACCACAAAGAGTTTTGGTTTGAATTACAGCTTCCTTAAATAATTACTAATGAATATCAACACACAAGCAGCAAATAATTTTAATTATGGGAATATCCATATGGTGGAGAATACAATTTAATTAATTTAAATTTGTAGAAAAATGACACCTGCACACTAGAATAAAATCGAAACCGGGATCTTAGCGTGTCAATGTTCTAGCATTGACGGTGCAGCTGGAGATCACATTATTTGAATAAGTATGAATAAGTGAACCCATTTCTAGTAACTTTTCTAGCTGTCAAATAATGATCTTATTAAAATCAGTCTAAATCATAAATTCAACTTATCCACTAAGAATATTAGTTTGAATTACCGCTTCCGCTTGGAACCCGCTGTTTGTTGTTCAGGCGCCTGGTTACCAGTGGTTGATAATACTCCATTATTAAATGTCTCGGGGCCTTGTGACCACTGATTCATAATCTGCTAGTGTTTTATGTCCCGGGGCCTGGTTACCAGTGGTTCATAATGTATTTTATTATGTCCCGGTGCCTAGTTATCAGTAACCCATAGTCCGATATTTTTAGATATTACAGGAGCCAGGCTACCATAGGTTAGATACATATATTATACATATATTATTTAGATTTCCCAACCAATCTCTTCCTATTAAAAAGCCAAAATTTGGAGCGTGTCCACTGGAATGTTGTTAAATACACAAATAATATTACAATGCTAATTTTTTTTACAATGTTTATATAATTTTTCTATTACAAATATGATCTTGTATTTACATTTTTACAGATTTGTTATATGTTCCAGAACATTTAAGTTCGTGTCCTGGGAGTATAGCTTAAAGTCTATTTAAAATTAAGATTTACATATTCTTAAGTAGGCTTACAACATAATATATAAGTTGTCTACAGTAGAGAAATTAAAATGTATATTTAACAATGAGTAGGTATTTTACATCTTGTATATGATAATTATAAACAAACTAAATAAGCATGTATTGTATAATATATTATATCACCCATACAAACACATTTATGACCAATAAAATGTATGTGCTTCTTCAAATTACAGAAAAGAAAGTGATTCAGAATACATGTCTGGAGTAGAACTACTTCCATTATCACCTCCGGAACAAATTTCGAAAGCTAACAAACATATGTGTTTGATTAGGTTCACTTCTAACCCAAATAATACTGTTGATAAAGACACCAATCACTTACACACTCCTTTCATTATTAGACACCATAAGTACTCAAATCTTGAATTGGGTGATTCAGAACAGTTGAGTAGTTTTTCAAACAAACCTTCCAATATGGAAGGTAATCTATCTGAAAATAATGATATTGAAAGTGATTCTGAAAGCGAATTTGCAGAACTTTATATGGAAAGTATTAAAAGTGAAGATATAGGTCTATTTTCTGGTAACAGAATAATAAATTTACCTTATTTTTTTAAAACAAATTGAAATTATCAATCATCACTCAAATGTATGTACTGTATGTATTATATTTGCATTTTAATTTTACATAAAAACTAATTATTATTATTATTATTATCATTATTATTATTATTATTATTATTATTATTATTATTATTATTATTAGCACCGCGTCTTACTACCCATTCGGGTTATACGCACTTACGCTAATGTGTAAATGGTAGGGTGATTGTGAGATGAAATGAAGGACCTACAGTTTAAAACGTGGAATCCGAACCACGGTGGTGGCCTGGAACTAATTATTAATTTTAAAGCTAGCCGTAAGGAATTAAGTAAGTAACATTTTAAAAAGATTTAAGTTTGTAACTCTAAAATAATTTCCTTCGGTAAATTTTAATTTTGACAGAAAGTACCTTATTCTCATTGGTGAATTTACAATAATAATTACTCTTACCAAATTTGAATTGAATAAAAATATATTTTTATTTCTTAAATGGGTCTATTCTTGATTTTTTATTGCTAGTTACTATGTTGAATATTTTAAAATTCTAGGACTTTTGAAATTCTCGATAATTCTAATATCAAGGGTGAGTGTGAGCTATGGACAAGTTGAGATGTTTGCATTTTTTTCACCAACTTACTATATATTAAGAATCAAATAGCCGAAGCTATTATGTATGCATTTAGAGAGGGATCACTCCACAAAGATATCATATTCTAAAAATTTAAAAATGACACCTGGATATGAGAATCGAACCCGGGACCTTTGGCTTAGCACGCCAATGCTCTAACCACTGATAACCACTGAGCTATCTAGAATTCGTCTAGTGCCCAAGGTCATTCTTCACTCATATTTTAAGGCAGAGAGTCTATGATGGACTTAGGGAGATTGTCGGCTACGAATGTGTGGTTTCTAATATCACGAGCTATCAGATAACCCAGCCATCTGCGACTCGGTAGTTGGCTTATGCGCCCCATGTACAATTATTATTATAATTGTTTGGGATGCATAGTGAAGAATGACCCTGGGCACGGGACGAATCCTGGATAGCTCAGTGGTTAGAGCAGTGGCATACTAAAACAAAAGTCCCGAGTTCGATTCCCGTGTCCAGGTGTTATTTTTTTCAATTTTCAGAATTATTATTATATATTGTATTAAGAAAATCATTAACTTTATATCTATGAAATGTGATAGGTTCAGTAGTGACACGTAAAACGAAGGCAGTGGATAAGTTACATTTATAATATTACAATAATATTCTGTTTTAGAACAGTTTGTTGATAAAATTGTTTTAAATGCATGAATTTAGACTTTGCAAACTTAGTAAAGGTCCTTGAGTATTTTATTTTTGACAAAATAGAATGAGTCTAATTACTATTTTTTTATGTTTTGAATTTGGTATAGGTTTTCAAAATCACTCGTGTTAAGATAATGAGCATGTAACTATTTTAATCTTTAGTCTATAAACCTTGTCCCCTATATCATACGGTTTATGTAAAATTGTTAATTACTATGGGATTTCTGAAGCTCTTAGTATTGTTTAGTATTTTTTTGAACATAACATAAATAAACACTCCTCCTAAAAGTCACAATGTAATGATATAGTGTAATTTTCTATATCAGTACTTCATATCTTGTCACAGGTGCAGTATATCCACCTAACTTAGCACTGCGTCTTACTACCCGTTCGGGTTACACGTTTATGTACTAATTACTCTATGTTCGTAAATCTAGTACAGACACAATAACCCCCAAGCCCTAGCCATTGGTTCATCACTATCAAAGGGTAAACCCACATTTCACAAATGATACATAATTTGACCATGCCGGGAATCAAATCCAGGACCCTTAACTCAGCAGGCAGACACGCTTCTTACTGAGCTAAGGTGTCGGACTACACCTGACTAATTGGGAAGAGCAAGTGAAGGTATATTTTTAGAAAATTCATCAGCATTTGTGTAGATATAGAGTGGGAGACCTTTTAGAACAGAACACCTAATTACATCCTGCTGGAATACTAACCTTTATATCCCTGTCAATGACAAATCAAATAAGATGAGAATTACAACTCTACCATCATTACGAGTGCAGGTGAACTGATCAATCACAAACTGGCCTACATGGGAGGACAAAGTGAAAGACAAGTGATTGGCAGCAGGAGCAATGTGGATCAAGTGGCCGACACAAGTAGGACATAACTTGTAGCAACTGGTTGAACAAATGCATATGCGGACAAAATGAGTGACAGCCAACTGATTGACCCAAAAGGACCAACTTAGAAAATTGATGCCTTACTAATGATGATTTTAGTCCACAAAATTAGCATATAGCCCGAACCAGTAGTAAGACGTGGTGCTAAAAAAATCCACAAAATCAATATTTTTTTTCCTTAGCTTCCCACTCCTTGTTTGAGCAGGATAAGGAATGAGAAAGGTAGAATTTAAGGAAATATGCATTCATTTGCGTGGAGGGATAATGAATAAGCTTTTTGGGGGTAAATACCTCTGTACTTATGACCAGGATTCTTACCCCAATCTCCGCAACACCGGCAATTCAGTACAATGGGATAGTGACGCATTGGACCATAAATGTGTTTATTTATTATAGTTATAAATTATATTAAAAACTAATATTTCAAAAACTTTAATTGTTATTTTCCATTTACGATTTTGTTGTCGAACACGTTGTTTGCAATGTATTAACTTGTCGGTCAATTTGTTAATTGAATCCATCTCGAATGTTATATACCAGTAGGTCATCTCATGTCAAACAGTTGTGTATTTTATCACGCGGTCCTAAACATGTCGCTCAATTGACGCACTCAAGCTTTGAAAGGTTTTTATTTTTTGGTCGACCAGTTGGCTGTTAATCCCTTTGCTTTCTTATACACGTGGCATTCCGACATTTTTACAGCTTGTCGGCCAGTTTGTAAGGGGCTCATCATGAGCTATGTTAACTAATATAATTATAAAGAAAAGTAATACTTTTTTACTATGAATAAATAACTCTAAAACCTGTTCCGGTACTAACATGATCTCTAATGCGTCACTCTCGTCGTAGACTAAGCCATTGTTAAGACAGAGAGATAAGGGTTCGATCTCGGTCAGGTGTACAGAGGGTAGTTTTATTATAAATTGTTTCCCACTCTCTCTAAGCAAATGTGAATGCACTTCTTATATATCAGCTTTCCTAATTCCTAACTAATTAGTGTAATTAGTACATGTAAGTAAACCACGAATAGATACTAAGACTCGGTGCTAAAATAATAATAAAAGAGCCCTTAAACTTTCACCACTCAAATTATTTCATTAAATTGCTTAGTAATACAGGTAAATAATTTCTTCTTCTAAAAACACATTTTATAAATATAGGCCTAATAGTATTTGGTACTATAAATACTTTTCAACATGTGTATTAAGTTAATTATTTCAAATTATTAATATTTTATAAATCTTAGTAGCCAGGATTCAACCTCTGGCCACAACTCCCAAATGAGCCATGCAGTGACAATTCATTTTCTAACAGTGAAGTTCCTTAGCGGAAAAAAAAAGAGGTGCTATGACAACACTATTAGGAACAAAGAGCTGGCAATCCCAGCTTACTTTCCCACTCCACCTGCCCATCTCCCCCTTCACAATACAACATATACCCTTCAACCATGTTAAAAATTCCCTGTTAAAATGTTATAGCGTATTCATTCTAGGAGAAGCTTGCTGGCAGAATCAGCTTAAGACATGTTCAAATCAGGCAGCTTAATTTGCCAGTTCACTTTTTCTTATATAAAAAAGCCTACTATTTAAAGTTGCAGTTAAATGTCCCTAATATTCCAGTTTTATAATAGTATATTTTCCAAAATGATCAGCATTTACCTTTGTTTTTACAGAAACAAAACATTACTTGTGTTTTCTGAACACACATTATTTTAATTAATGACATTTTTAATTCCTTTGTGTACTGTAAACACTGTAGGGGAATAATCTTAATAATTTTATTTTTTGAAGCAAATAAACCCAAATTTCATGGTGCCCTTATGCCCCTTGCCCCATGCTAGGCTATTATTATGGTGCTCCAATGTGAATAGACATTACATATGCCCCGCAATGAGCTCTACTTATTGTAGTCCTTCCTGTTTTTAGCATCAATTATTTAAATTATGATTAATTAACCATTGTGGTGTCCATTGCGCCATGCTCCTCCTACACATGCACTAGAGGCAGTTGAATACTAATTACTATTTAATTAAAACACCTTTTAATTTATATTTACATTTAATTATGAAAATATTCAATTATTTTTTAAACAAAATATTATGCCATTTTATACCAGGATTACTTGGATGCTTTCAGATTTTGTCAAACTATGTCCATGCTAGTTAAGTTTCCAATACAGAGTGATGTTGTTCTCATTTGTCAGGACTTCCCCGTCCGAACAAAGGAGGATGAAATCATTATGGAAAGTTTTTAGAAACTGACAAAAGCAAAAGTTAGTACCATGAAATAAACACAGCGCTAGTGTGATGTGGTTGCCAAATAAAATGATATAAAGAGTATTTAAATTAACTAAAAAATTAAAGGTTGAATAAATAGATAGAAAACTATACCAAAATAAAAATTTTAATTTTGAAAAAATATGAAATATATTAATGAGGATCATTACAACTTACTTAATTTGCGTGACAGAGAAGCTCACCCTGCGGGTGCGGGTCACATTAGTTGTTGTGCCTTCGTCATCTGTAGACGGGTTGAGGTCTAGCTCACGAAAAGGTGCACGGAACTTTGGTTGCTTCAATATCTGGTCAGAGTAGGAAAAATATAAACTAAATTATAGAGAGTCATTACAGGGTTTCCCCTATTTTCTTGATACAAGATTCCTTATGTTTTTCAAATTTTCTAAACGATAATTTTTTTCTAGGCACTTAAAAGAGTATAGTGCAAAAGAATGAAATTTAATTTTCCATAAAATTTAGCATTGTGAGTCATGTTATTGGTGTTTAAAACAGGATAGAAAAGTACATCAGTCACTACACAACCCAATAGTTCGAGGAAAAAGGGGGATAGCCATGCATTTGAAAGGAACCATTTAATTCTTTGGTATGCTTTTTTTCCCAAAGGCCTAGTAAATAAAGCTTGCAGTTAAATGTCACAAATTAAATGTATTTTTATACTTCTCCTTTTCTTGAACAGTGAAATAACCATCCCATTAGTCTAGTCATCCAGCCCCTGATTGTGTTGCCAAATTGTTGTTAGTGTCCGGTACAGCCATTGTATCCCGGTTATTCCAGCTACTCTTACCATATCTGCTGTGAGTTCATCCACTCCAGCTGACTTACCACTCTTCATTCCCCACCAAGTTTTTTTCACCTCTGCCCATGTAATCTGTGTCTCATTTTCGCTTGGTTCATGATTCTCTTCCTCCTCTTTGATTACTCCACTACCATTTAGTAGTTCATAACAATAGGTTTCATCTCATTCCTCATCTCCTTCATATTGCTAACTACTTCTCCATCTTTCTTACATAATACTCTAATAACTTTTAGGCTTTTACATTCCAAACAGCATTTACATAATCCCTGTGCTGTCGTCCTGTAATTTCTATGCAAACTCCTCCCAGCATCTAGCCTTTTATTCTTGTACAACTCTTTTAGCTTCTAGTTTTATATCCCTGTATTCTTGCTCTACTTCCTCCATTTTTGTCTCATCCTTCGCTATCAGTCCCTCGTTATCCTTTTGTTATCTATATCCTTGACTTTCTTTGCCTTATTCCTCTTTATTATGGCATCCCTCTCTCTGACTTACTTCACTCTTCCACCTGTTTTATCATATATTTCTATTGCACTGTTGACTAATTATTCCACTCTAAATTTTCATAATGTATTTAAGTGTTAGCAAAATATTTTTAATTCCATCATGGAACTCATTCCTTACATCCATAATCTTCAATTTCCAGTATTTTATCTTTGTCCTTTTCCTTTCTTCTATTCTTACCATTTTAACACCATATAAGTCCACCACTAACAGCATATGATCATTGTCCAGGCTCTAACTAGGGATAACTTTAACATCCCAAACTCTCTCCCCAAATCCAACAACAGTTATATAGGCTATTAAAGATTTTATATCTGCCATCCCAAGTGTACCTTGTGACTTGATGGTTCTCCTGTTTTTTTAACCAAGTGTTGTTTACACTTAGTTTGTACCTGGCCCAAAACTCGGGCAGCATATCTCCTTCCATATCCAAAAGGCCCAATCATTTTCTCGAACCCCATTCTTTCCACCCCAATCTGAGCATTTTAGTCACCTATTATCATGAGGTTATCTTCTTGGATGTTGTCCTCTAATTAATGTAGGTAATTCTATTTCTCTTCATCACTACAACCTTGCTGAGGTGCATGAACTTGCTTGCCTTCTTTATGGTACATATTTTTCATTTTATCATTTTTTCATTGACAAAGATGACATTTGTAATAAAATACAAATCTCTGTGGATAGCTAACCCAACTCCATTCTTTGACTTATTATTACCACATAGCTCATACTCATTTCTTAGCTGCTTAAAATTATATCCTTTCCATTTGGTTTCACTTAGACCTAGTATTTTTAGTTTCCTGCACTCCATTAAGTCTGTAAGTTTGTGTTATTTCCTTGTTGGGTTAATATGTTCAAGGTTGCAATTCACAAACTATATTTTCTGTTCTCTATTTTTCCTTTTGATTTTATTGTCTCTTCTGATAAACCTTCCTGTACTTCTGCTGTTATTCTTATGCTGGCTTGCTAGGCCTAATGCAGAGGAAGATTTTCTTTTGGGGCTTACTCTCTTAGCCTTTGACATAATGATGTCAAACCTGTAATGCAGCAAGTCCCTTTCTAGAATTTGGAAGGCTGCCCTTAACATTGGGAACAAACGCCTGTGGAGCCCCTCTGGAGTAGAGATGCTACCTGATGGAATTCAGTGGCATTATCTCCATTGTGGGACCATCAGTCCCCTAACGGAGCTCATCCGTAAGAAGCCATTGGCCCCCTTAAGGTGTCAGGTTATTTCCCACCATCCAACATGCAGTGTTGAGTTCCTGGATGCACATTCTACTCCAACAATGTAGCAGGAGAGCCTGGCTGGATATTGTTAATATTTAGGATAATAAGAGTAAACTCTCTTCCCTACTTGAATTTGAAAAATAAATAAAACAACGCCTTATTCAAAATCCAAATAATATAAAAAATAAGGGACAACATATATTTCTAATTGGTTTTATACTACACATTCTGGCAGTTAACATCGGTGTGATGTAACATTTATTTTCGTCAATGTTGTGATTGAAATACTATGCCTTTATGTGAGTAGAATTGTGGTACATTCTACTATATTGAAATACACTGCATCAATTAGAATAATTATTAAACTTTGTATTCATAAATATTATTTACATATTGATGTGACATTCTCCTTGTGTTACAAGAGTTTAACACACTCAGTAAAGCTTTGTCTAAATCGGGTATTACTTTGAAAAACTTCAAACGGCTATTACACTAACATGTGTGACTGCCAATAATTTCCGATCAACTGGGGGAAAAGATATGTTTTTGTAGTCTCAAGCTTTCTTTCTTTCTTTGTGTTGTCTTATGAATCCTTGATATACCTCAAAAGTCTAAGTTTTAAGACATTGGAATAAAAAAGGCATTTAGGGCAAAATCACTATCTATCGGTATCAGGATTCCTCTGGATGCTCAGATATGTATGTCATTATCAGGGCCTGAATTTTGATGACATGTCCTTTTTTTGGAAAGGGGGGGGGAAGGTACTTATCAGAAAATACTAATGTGTACATGTGTACATAAATTGGGTTCATGATCCGCTGGTTGTGAAAAGGTTAATTTTTTATTTTTAGGCATTTATATTGAATAAGATTTTTTTATGCTATCAATATTTTATAAATACATTTTTTAATCACACAGTTGCTGAAATGAGACAATGATGTAGTTAATGAACTTTGTATCCTCTTTGCTTGTATGGTTGTAAACTACACATTACTGATGAGAGACTACAATTAAGCCATAAAGGGTTGCGCTGGGAGGAGATAGAAATTTTTCTGTAACAACTATTATTTTTTTAGTTTACATTAAGGTGCAGCAGAAGGAAGTGCGAGTATTTTTTACAGTTTTTACAGAATTAAAAAATTTTTTTTGCCAAAATAAATCAAATATTTCTCCAGTAGCAACATAGAGTTTAGTTTTCTGTACATGCTAATATCAATAAATCTTGAATATCTGTCATGGATATCCTGGAATTTTGTCAAAACTTTTTCTTTTTATTTAAAAAGTTTTCACTAAATTTCAGGACACCCATGACAGTTATTCAAGATTTATTGATAATAGCATGTGTAGAATACTAAACTCTATGTTGCTACTGGAGATATATTTGATTTATTTTGGCCAACAAAATTTAGTGCTATAAAAACTATCAAAATACTCGCGCTCCCTTCTGCCGCACCTTAAAAAATGGCAGAACAAATATTGAATAGTTTTTAATAATGACATATCAAAAAGATATCACACATAAGACAAAATACACCATCGGCCATAAAGAACTGAATCAGAGACCATTAACTGAACAAAAGGGCCATATTGAACTGTATCAGAGCCCCTTAACTGAACAAAAGATTATTATTATTATTAGCACCGCGTCTTACTACCCGTTCGGGTTATACGCACTTACGCTAATGTGTAATGGTAGGGTGATTGTGAGATGAAATGAAGGACCTACAGTTTAACGTGGAATCCGAACCATGGTGGAGGCCTGGCATTCCCCACACTGAACAAAAGAGGTCTGATACATGTTTATAGGGATAAGTATTGGTAGGTCACAAACAAGAGGCATGAATTTACTATCTCAACATCACATTAATAAATACCCCTGACAATAAACGCATACAAGAATTAAACAACTAATTCTAGATCTTTCTCACAGCTTTCATGTCTAATGCTAAATAAGGTATTAACTCTTAATGTTAATCACTTAAGATTCGGATGGACATCTCGAGGTTTGGCAAATCTCTACTCCAAGTAGTACCATGTGCTAACACCTCACCGGAGCTGCGCTGCTGTAGCTAGGGCAGTCACAACACCAACCCCTCTCTCCCCTCTAATACTCAACCTTCCCCTTTCGGAGTGTCATTACTCCAGGCCGCCACCACCACCCCTAATCCTTTCAATTTTGTTGCTTACTACAAAACCAAAGAAAAACTATCATGATGATGCTCTCTAAGGCAGCGGTAAATAAGCTACGGCCCACGGGCCGCTTGAGGGCCGCACGCAATTGTAAAATTGTTGTGATTTTACTAACAAAAATGTCAAATTAAATAGATAATCAGTGCATGTTTTTAGACATTTGAACAAGTGAGCAAGCTCGATTATAATGTTCCATGTGTAAGAGCAAATCAAATGAGTTCCAGTTTGATTTAATCAATCTT
>CABFVZ010000389.1:140027-153062 GCA_902151445.1 Timema monikensis
CAAATTTTCTGCCCGTTATTGTATTGTAAATATTTGTCGTGTATGATCGAACATTATCTTATTCTCTATAATAATATGATAACTTCAAAACTATATTCTTGTATTTCATGTTTTATTTAATTTAAATTTAATTGAAATTACGTCTTATTGTAAAAAAGTAAATATTAACTTTTAACTTTTTTTTATTAATATAGTTCATTTTAAATTTACAAGTTTAATGCAATGCAAAAAACCGTATGTTGTTACTATGCATATTTTTTAAGCAATAGCCGGCACAACTTTATCGTTCTTATATAGTAGGTGTCCATCCGAATCTTAATGCTATTGGAGATATTGAAATAACTTAGACTGACTTACACTAAGCTACATTTTGGACGGCATATAGAAATAGATTGAGGTGTGGGAAATATGCCACAAGCTGGCAGGTTTTAGACAATGGAGTAAGGTGGGAAGTAGCCATTGGGCACACTTTATTTGATGAATCACAGGTTAGCCAACATAACATGATTTACAATCGATATACAAATATTATATATTAATTTACTAGATACTAGTTAATATGTCACATCTTAAGACATCTGCTAACATATTTTCTGTAAGAATATATTTGATATTAATTACTCCTGAGCTTACATGCTCTCTTAGGAAATGGCATTTAATGGCAATATGTTTGGATCTCTAATTAGTAAAAGAGTTCTTTTGACAAATGTAGAGCTCCTCTGTTGTCACAAAACCCATTTATAGGTTTTACGATTCTTTCTGGGTCGGGTTCAGAAAACAAAATTCTGAGCCATAACGATGCCTGAATAGTGAAGGACATGGCAATATACTCTGCTTCACAAGTAGACAATGCGATGGTTTTCTATTTTTTACTACACCATGAAATGAGGCCATTTTGTAATATGAAATAAGATTCTGCTACTGAATATCTTTTATGAATTTTTTCACCCCAGTCTGAGTCAATAAAGCCCATCAGGCTTTCATTTCCCTGTTTGCTAAATTCTAACTTAAAATTTACCGTTCCTTTAAGAATTCTTAGTATCCTTTTAACACTTAACCAATGAATTTCTTAGTAAGATAGATTATACCTGCTCAGTAAGTTAACAGCAAAGCAAATGTCTGATCAGGACATTTGTGATAAATACAATAGGCTACCTAAAACTTCTTGATATCTTGATATATGGAACACTTAGTCCTGTATCTCTGAGGCTTTATCATGAAAGTCCAGCCCAGGGTCTAGTGGAGTTGATAGTGCTTTTGCTTCAATCATGTTGATGTTGTTATTGTTATTGTTGTTATTATTATCATCATCATTATTAGCACCATGTCTTACTACCCATTCAGGTTATACGCACTTACGCTAATGTGAAATGGAGGACCTACAGTTTGTGGGATCCGAACCACAGTGGAGGCTTGGCATTCCACACATATTCAATCATGTTAAACCATGTTAGAATTTTCTTAGTGTAGTCTTCTTGTGAGATCCAAATTTTACCTACTTTTCTGTCTCTGGTAATTTCCATTCCAAGATGATTCTGAACTGCTCCTAGCTCTTTCAACTCAAAATGGTTTTTAGTGACTGCTTAACCTTTTCTTTCAATTTTTTATATGAAAACAGTAAATGATCGACATACAGTGCGAAAATTAAAATACCTTCATTATTTTGTTGGTAAAAGACACATGGATCATCATTTGAAATGGTTAATCCTAGATCTGTTAAGACCAGATGAATTTTATTATTCCAATTTCTCCTACTTTGTTCGAGTCTGTACACCAACTTTTTTAGTTTCCATACCTTGTCTTTGGTGATCAGTCCCTCAGGTGGTGTCATATAGATTTCTTCTTGTAGATCTACATATAGGTACGCTGTTGTAACATTCAAATGATCTATGTCTTGAGTTTCTCTTGCTGCGAGTGATATTAAGTATCGTATAGAGGTAGATTTGACGATAAGCGAAAATGTTTCACTGTAATCGAGGCTTTGCCTTTGACTACATGCTTTAATGACAAGTTTGGCTTTGTATGTTAGAGGTTTCTTTTTGTCGACAGGTTTTACCTTACGTACTCATTTGCTCTTAAGGAACGTAGCACTTTCAGGGCTGGGACTGCCAACATTACTTAAAAATAGTTAGAAAAGTGACCATTTGGTACAAAAAAGTGATCTAATTTAATTTTAAAATGTGAAAAAGTGACATAGTATACTTTAAAAAAGTGATAAAAATAACAAAATAGTTTAACTATACAGAATGTAATTTTTTAAACTATAAATTAAAATATCATCCACACCAAGCTCCTCTCATCTTTTTATTTTGGGCTTTTCTTTATTTCCAAACAATGCTTCAGTTATTACAATTAATAATATAACATTTATTAACTACACCTAATAATACAGTTATATTTAGGTATATAAATGTAATATTAACAAAAAAAGTGTCACACTTGTGGTGCATTCTTAAAAACAATGTTATAAGAGCATCCTTTTTCTTTTCAAGTACATCTTGTATTTTAGATACATCTTTCTTTTATCATAGAGTATTTTCTCACTTTATCTAGTTCTCCTAACATGGTATGAGCCACGTCTGCTTCTTCAAAATCTTTATTTTTCATTTCAAATTTCAATATTTTGCTCACTACATGTAATCTGTTAGTAGTTTTACTCTGAGTTAACCACCTCTTTTTTTTTAGTGTAACATCTCTTCTCGTGTATTGATGGATTTAGATTCAAGTTTACGTTTCCTTTCTTCATTTTGGTTTCTCAAGAGGTCATACTCCCGCTTAGCTGCTTCACTTTCTTGCATAATAATTCTAGTAGCCTTTGCAAGGTCCATTAATTTTTTTGTAATAAATATGTAATTAAGTTTGTTGCAGTGAAATTTTAAAGTATATTTCACAAGCAGTATAGCTTTCAATGTCCTTTCTAACATACAAGAACGATCCTCTGTCAAAACTATGCCAGAAATTGAGAATCCTCTTTCTACATACCAATTCAATGGAGTGAAGATAAAGACACTTTAACAACCTTTGTGATGTTAGGATACTTATGACTTCTAGTCATTGTATTAATAATGAAAATTTAGTGCCAGCCAGTAATTATCAATACCATTTCATTTAAGTGACAAATAGTGACACTTTTTCATCAAATTGACAAAAAAACTTCAATAGGAAAAGTGACAAATAGTGAGATAAAGGATTCAGTTACAGCCCTGCACTTTCTAGAAGATCAACAACTGCAAAGGAATTCTTTTTTTTGTTAATGATTTGTATTCTTTTGACATGGCTTCCTTCCATATTTCATGGTCGGTCCCTTCCAGAGCTTCATTTACTTTTACTGAATCATCTAAGACATCTTGTTCTTCAGCATAGCAAGTGATGTGATCAGGCCATACCTTTGGTTTGGGTTGTCTTGAAGAATGTCTGAGAGTCGATTTTTGCTGCTCTTCCTCATTTACTTGTTCCTCTTCTTCATTCTCTGTCGGAAAAACCCCGAAAGGATTTCCCATCACAAGTATTATTTTCATCTAGTAGATGATTGTTTGGTTTGTTCGGAATTACTTCACCTTCCTGAAATTTTTTGTTGGGAAAAATATGTGAAAATGAGCTTGATTTCTCTTCTGGAATTTCTTCTGATTTGGCCTTATTCTCAAGAAACACCATGTCTCCACTAATTGTGATTTTTTTGTGATTAGTAGTGTGATTAGTCGTAGTAGTAGTAGTAGTAGTATAGTATTAGTGTATAGTAGTGATTAGTAGTAGTAGTAGTAGTATAGTATTTTCACAATGCTCTACAAATGTTAATTTTTATGATTTAGGATCCCATGTCTTCTATAGTGGCTTAGGTATGGCTTCACATCTGAAAATTCTTAGATGTGACAAGTTAGGTTTTCTACCACTCTACCACCACCTCACGAGGGGTTTTATCTCTCAGAATAATTGTGGGTGACAGATTTGTAAGGAAAGCTACCGTTGACACAGCTTCGGCCCAATAGGTCTTTGGGAGGCCAGCATCTGGGATCATTGTCCTAGCCTTTTCCATCAGTGTCCTATTTGTCCTCTCCGCTAGCCCGTTCTGTGCAGGACTGTAGCTAACACTTAGCTGATGGACAATGCCAGATAACTTGGTATTTATTTCATATTCTTGTAAACATATTTCCCTCCTTTATTCAAGTGAATCTTCTTGATCTTCAAGCCTGTTTGTGTTTCAACCATGGTCTTGAATTCAGAAAATATTCTATAAACCTCAGACTTATCTTCTATGAAGTAAACTAATATTTTATGGGAGTAATCGTCAACAAACATAAGTAAATATTTACTTCCCCCAATAGATGTTGTCTCCATAGGACCACGCAAGTCTGGTTGTGCACTTGCTCTAGAATAGATTTACTCTACATTTAGCTTTTCTTGAATGGAAGTATTGCCTGCTTACCCATTGTCACTAGTGCAGTGTAAAATTATGCCTGGGCCCATAGCCTTTGATGGTTACATTAAAAAAGGCAGAACAAGTATTGAATAGTTTTTACAGGGCTTGGAGTCGGTAGGCTAAACCTTCGATTTCGAACTCTATATTTTTCTACTGTCAAGACTCCGGCGGCAATGGCAAATGTATATATTAATTAGAAGATAATGAAAAATTTACTGTGGTAAAATAATTTTAAGTTACTATAGTAAATGTAAAGTTGCACATTTGACAGATTGAACTTAAAAAAAAAAATTCTCACATTTTTAAATAAATCAACCATATCATAAGAAAAATAACATATTTTATTCCAACTTCCCCCCAAAATTGCTTACGACGTCGACTGGGATGACCCTGGTTTTTAGTAATGATAATCAAAAAGAAAATACACATAAGATAAAAGATACTCTCAGCCATATTAAACTGAATTAAGGAAACCTGATACACATGTACAGTCAACTCTGATTCTATGACATTTCACGGTTCCCTGGAAAAGGGTCGTTATTGGAATTTTAACAGATTTTGTTCCACCCCTGACCTTCATACGAAAAAATTGCATTTTTTAGACAACAAATAGCGTGGGTCATCAAAAATCGTTCACAAAATCCAACCAAAAACGTAACCAAATCAAAATAACAATGTTAAACAATAGCATGGATCGTCAAAAATTGTTCACAAAATCAAACCAAAATAGTAACCAAATTGAGAATCGAAATAACAATGGCAAAAGCAAGCCTGGCGCGTGATGTAGCGGCAGTCGTGCGTGGGGAAACATTGCCTCTCTTGTGGGAGGGGGTGGACAGAGTCAAGTGCTATTGGCTGGCATTGATGATTATACCTAACCCACCCCAGTTACAAGTAATACAGCGCTCACAAAGATAATTGCAACACAGCAACCTAAATAAATGTAACAAACACATTTTACAGCCGATTTCCTTAAACCTTTCAACCTTTTTTCACACATTTTTCAGTTCCCCAAAAAAGGGTCGTTACTTCTACCGGGGTCGTAGAATCGAGAGTTGACTGTATAGTGATAAGTAGGTCACAAACAAAAGAGGCATGAATTTACTATCGTAGCCATTTTTAAATCAATGGTATATTTAGCATAATGCAAGAGTTTAATTGTTAAAAACTTCACAGAGCATGTATATATTTTAGTTTACAAATGAAAAGTTTGTATATGATTCAATCACATGCATTCATTACAAGTTTTTGTCTACATTTTTAGGTCATTAAATTCATTGAGTTTGAAGACATTTTTTAGAATATTAAGGTAATTTTATAGGTAAGCCTTTTTAAAAAAAATAATATTTAGATCATCAAAGTTAGGGAACTATAGGCTATATAACACAAAGTTGCGACTCCCCCTCACCACCTGAGGAAACCCCAGCGAGTGGGCTGAGGATGAATCAATTCTTTGTATGGGCAAGTATTTTACTTTATTGCTTGTAACTCACATTTTATTTTATATTTTATTTTCTTACAGGACCTAACACAACAAAATTCATTAGGTAGCGTGTGAACCATGGAGCCAGGCCTGGTACCAATAGTCCACTCTCATAGTGGGTTTGTAGTAGAGGGGGTAGATAGGGATTATTCAAAGCTTACCGAGGATAGTTTGTTTTGCTGCTTGCCAGAGTCTTTGCAAGGAGACCCTCGCCCGCTGAAAAAAGAGAGTAGTTAATTATCAGTACAATGACTAGCCTATATTAGTCAAAGTTTATTGTTTTTGAGCACTGCATATGATTGTTACTACCTAGCTACCTATTTACATTTGCACTTAAGGGGTAAGTTTGGTAAAATTTCTCATAGAAAAGGATAAGCCTACTTTAATAAGTTTATAATTTATTTTTATCAATTTCCACCCTCATGCCCAAGTTTGTCGATTAATAATGTATTCTAACTGTCAAAATAGTTATAGAATGCCCTAATTTCAATTGTATTTTTGTTTATCAAGTTAGGCCTATGGTTATATTCTTCATAACCTTCAGGTCGACCCTAGGTGGTCTTGGGGTAAAGTGTTCATCTCAAGAGCCGATGTTTGTCGGTTCAAACCCTAAATCTTTACTGAAAAAATACCAAAAGGTATTTTATTAACTCAGTGCTGGAAAAAATTATTCACAATCCTTGTCTGGTATCTCAAAGTTTACAAGTACTATAAGCCTTTAATGCTTTAGAAAATATGGCTAGTAAAAATAAAGTGTAAACAGGTTATGTTAGAGGACTTATTATACTTTAGAGTTAACCCTAGCTGTAGGCTTATGTAGTGTGTGTGAAGTAAGCAGTCCTTTTGAATTTTAGAAATGAAGGTGGTTATGACTAAATGAACAATCAAGTCAAAGTGAGCATGTATGGGCACATATTTGCTGTTTAATTTCTTAATGATTTCTTTTTTTCTGAAATTAACACTGGGTCTAGAAAGTCAGTGAATGAGGTGTGGAGATATGGGCTGTGTCTGAATAGTCTGCGCCCTACACCCTTGTATACATACTTTTACTGCACGCTTGAATCAAACATGTTTCTGACATCATATAGGGCCTAGGGTACATAATACTTTTAGGACAGCAAATTACAGCTAGTTACCTAATGACTACTTCTGAAATTGTGTTTCCATCACAGAGAATTTTATAGGTCCTAAACAAGAATATAGGCCACATATTCGAGTAAGTTTACAAACTATCAATTTTGTTTTAAAGTAGGTCATGGTGTCTACTGAACTTGGCCAGTGAAATCCCTGACATTTCCCCTGATTTCCCCTGATCATTTCCTAAAATTCCTGACTAAAATATATGTCCCATCCTTCTAACTAACACCCCAAAACCCTCGTTTTTCTTATAGTTTTTTTATGAATAATAATAAGTTTTAAAATTTAAATAAATATATTTTTTTAATTTGTATCAACAGTGTTTAATAGGAATTAAAGATATATTCACAACTACAAACAAAAAAATGACAGTTTGAATCACATTATAATTTAATGATTATTGTAGTTCATATTTTGATTAATACAACATTTTCCTGGATTTTTATTGTAATTTACCAAATTCTCAACTTATTCCTGTTTTTTCCTGATCACTTCAAATTCCCGGCTAATTCCCGTTTACCCTGATTTTCTCGAATGGTAGACACCCTGGTAGTTGACAATATTTTCAGATTAATTAATATAGCCATAAGATTTTAAACATAATTTAACTTATCTCTCTAGTTCGAAGACATTCTGCTTAATTCATTCACTACACAACACAATAAACAAGTTTGACCAATAATATAATCATACCAAATTACTTGTAAAGCATATCTACATATTATATGCAACTATTATTAAATATATATATTATGAAATAATAATAGTTTACTCAATAATTTACTTAGGGCCTATATCAATCAAACCCGTCTCGGTGGTGTAGTTAGCAAACATGCAAGTTTCGTATTGAGCTAGATTGCCGAGGATGAGGAGATTGAGGTTTGAATCTCGATCAGGTAAACTGGAGGTGGTTTTACTTAAATGGTTTTCGCCTCTCCTTCCACGCAAATACGGATTCACTTCTTTAATATTCCACCTTCCAAATTTCTAACCCATTAATATAATTAGTATTTAAGCATATAACCCGAACCAGTAGTAGGACTAGGTGCTAAAAAGTAGATATCAATCAAGTCTTATATTTATTCATAAATAGTTTTACTTGTCAACTTAAAAAACAGGGATTTTCACTCTTAAAAAATAAATTAAGCCAATTAATGTATCTATATTTACAAAAATTACAAAATTTTATTTTTATTTTAGATTGTGTATTTTTTATTTTATTTTCACACAATATATAAAACTCTCATTTAATAAACGTTATTTTAACTCCATTTTGCAAACTAGGGCACATTATGTGCCTTGAGAGTCAAGAGCGCTTACTGGGGTACATCTACAAACTTGCAAGAAAATTTGGACATCATCAAATTATGACTTCCAGCCTAAAACATCGACGCCAATGCAACTTTCTAATGCACTTGAATGAAGTTTTATCATTTAATTCTATAATAGTTGTCAAAACATTTAAATCATAGTCTCATTATAGTTGTCAAAACACTAAAATCATTGGTTAATTAACGAAATAAGGTTTTACATATTATAACTTACAAGTCCAAGTTTCTACCTTCCATGATGAACACACTATTTCATTTATCTAATTTCAATAAATCGGTTTAAACATTTTCAACAACATTCATAATTTAAATATAGAATGTATAATTCAAATCTATTAATTTCCATTTCAGTTTATGGCGCGATAACGAACATTTCATATTGAATACTAAAAAGTAAAAATAAAGAGCTGTGAACAAAATATTTCTTTAAAATAGAGAAGTTTTATTTTAGAAGTTATAAAAAATTTAAGATTTATTTATTTTCGGAAAAAGATAAAAACACTTTAAACTAAAGACATACATATATTGAATAATGGATTTTACTGTTCATGACTATAAAATAAGTACAAATTGTAGTTTGTAGTACAGATCATCATCATCATCATCATCATCATCATCATCATCATCATCGTCGTCGTCGTCATTATCAACTGTTCCCGTCTTGTGACCAGATAAGTTTAGTAAAATGGTTCCACCTTCCTCTCTTTTTCCGCCACACTTTCTCCTTTAATTTCTTCCATTTTCCTCTTCTTACTTGAACACTTTCTGTTATTTGCTCCTCCCATCGATTACTTGGCCTCCCTCGCGGTCTTTTTTATACATACTTCATTTCCAACAGTTTCCTCGGCATCCTCTCTTTTCACTTTCTCATTACCAACCCATACCATGTCAGTCTTGCTTCCTCTACTGTCTCATTTACTCCCTCTACTTCCACCCTTTCTCAGATAAATTCATTCCGAATCATGTTTCTCCTTGTGACAGCTAACATGCTCTTCACAAAATTAATTCTTGTTGTATCCACTTTCCTAGTCTCTCCTATATTCAATGTCGATGTTTCTACTGCATACGTGACAACGGACACAAAATAGAACCTTTACAACACTTCCTTACGCTTTAAGAGCACTATTCTTATCTATGGCAGGTCTCTTACGAACATATAGAACAACTTTCCCTGCTGTCCTCTTCTCATTAAATCCTGTCTACTTCCACCTTTCTCCTCAATCACGCTTCCAAGATATTTTACGTTATTTAATTCTCTCAGCTCTACTTCATCTAAACTTAGAGCTTAATTAGACCTTACCATCTTATTGTTGTTATTATCACTTCACATTTTGCCAAACATCATGACTTTCATTCTTTCTTACCCGAGTTTTACTGCCAATTTTTAACATTTCCATTACCATTAAACTAGTAGGGTTGAAAGGAATTTCCCTGCTTCACTCCATTTATTATTTAGAACCACTTTGTCCTTCCTCTCTCTATCTTAACATAATTCCTTTTACCTTCATACTGGTACACGCTTTTCACTCTTGTTACGACTTCTCTTTACATTTTGACCACCTCCATCACTTTCCAAACATTATCCACGCTATCATATGCCTTATACACATCCATAAAAACCATTATCAAGTTTCGACCATATTCATAACCTCTTTCCATCAGCTGTCGTATGGCAACGATTAAGTCTATTGTAGACCTCAGTTCCTTAAATCTCTGCAAGTCTTCTCTCAACCTTCATTTCATTTTATTTCTTATTCTTTTTCCTAGTATTTTCTTATGTATTTTTTTATAAAGTGGCACATTAGCATTATCTCCCTATAATCTGTACACCTATTCCTATCTCCTTTCTTGAAATTAGGTATTAAAACGCTCTTTTTCCAGTCTTGCGGTAGCTTGTTTTACCTTCCAAAACAGTCTCGGCATCCTTTATAACCATTGTATTCCTTCTTCGCCTGCTTCTCATATAATTGACACAGTCATTTCATCCACACCAAGTGATTTACCTTATTTCATTTTTTTTAATGCATCCTCAGCATCTTTCCATTTTGGGCTTATTTCCTTCTCTCCTGCTATTTCTTCCTGTGCCTCTGTTTTACTTTCATTCCCTTCCTCTTCCGGGGTGAACATTTTCTCAAAATATCTAATCTAGAGTTCCTTTCCTTCCTCTCTTTTGTTCAATGTTCCTCCTCCTTTATCTATCATTCTAACCTATTGTCTTTTCTCTCCCCTCCTGTTTCTTACTTTTCTCTATAACACTTTCCTGAGTCCTTCCACGTCTCATTCCAGCATTTTCATTCATCTTTACATCCATTTATTCCTGGCTTCACGTAAAATTCACTTCGCTCTTTTCTTCTTCTCCCTATATACTTCCTCAGTTTCTCATTCATATTCTTAAAACTCCTTCTGAATGATCTATTATTCTCCCCTAATTCTTCCTTCACCCTGTCGTTCCACCCAGGTGTCTCCTTCCACTTCTTATTAATATTTGTCCTCCCACAAACCTCCTCTGCCGCTCCCACCAGATGGTTCTTAAACCTTTCCCATTCAACCTCTACATTTTTATTTTCTCATTCTTGGGTATTACATTTTTTTCCTTTCTTAGGTACAGCTCTCTTTCCTCTTAATTTTTCAGCCTCCACACCTTTATTCTTCTTTCTTATCTAACTACGTTTATCCTTGTAGTATGGATATTAGCTTCAATCAGTATTCACCAAACTATACTGGATGGACATAAACACACCCTTGCAAAGGACCAAAATCATGATGCTCAAGTTTGTCATTTGCTTGATTGTGAGGGGACAGATTTAATGGTTTCGTTCAATGTTATTGTGCGAAATCATGTTTCAGGTAAATAAAACCTGAAAATAGTGAAGAATTATACCTCACTTGGGTGAAGAAACATTTTCATTAAGGAATATAAAATTCAATATTGTGCAAATACAAATAAAATCTTTTTAATTTAAAACAAGTAGCTATCAACCATGTTGTTTTCATTCTGCTAAGACTGGAATATATTTAAAGTTTGCTCTAAGCTTTATATTGGTTTCTGAAATTATACTATATTTCAAGTTCGATAACTATATGAGCAATGTGAATAAAACTAAATGTAGCTAGGTCTTAGACGTTTTTTAGATGTATCTAGGTTTTATGTGAATAAAAGTTGTAGACTCTAGTATACCTAGATGTATCTTGACTCTTCCGGACGGGCTAGATTTATTGTGTGAATAAAGAGTAGAATCCATGTTTTTCGCTGAGATACATTTAGGTTTTTTTTTAAGATGGTGAGGGGCGTTATCATCAGTTTAATCATGGCGATGTTCCTGCTGGTCAGACATGAAAAAATGTATCGTGTTCGGAGGGATGCTAATAGATGTAAATAGCTGTTGCGATTTGAAAGTGAAAATGTTTACATTTCACTGCGGAGTTTTTGCCAGTAACTGACGAAACACGTGGAGGATCCTTAACTTCCCAAAAACTGATGGCGATAACTCTCACACCTTAGTTATTTACCAAAGCCTTCACATCATCAACACCAGCGTTTTTTTAAATCTTATCTTTTGTCAACATATACACACACACACACACACAGCTACAATTCCTAAGGGTTTCATTAACAAAGAACCGCTACCTAAAAATTTCATAGTATATAGATTTACTAGGAGCTACATAGCGGCGTTGGCAGAGAGCTTTAAAAAAATATGGCATTGACAAGCGGCATTGACAAAGAACCACTACCTAAAAATGTCCCAGTCAAATATGTCCTGCTATACCGGTTATAATGAAAGTGCTTTTTTAACAATATATTTTCAACTTTATCTTCACGCGGACGCTGTTTCATAGTCCAAAACAAGATTGATCTAACACTAGGGTTTTATCTAGCACTGTAGAATCTACTGTTATTTCCTGTTTGGGCAGGAATCATCTACCTAGATTTCGATTCTAGTTATTCACTTTAATATTAGTTGGCGCTAAGTCTAATCCCTAGATTCTACCAAGTAGACTCTATCTTTATTTTACTTCACTCAATGAAATATGGTATCTTAACTTAATTACATTTGTTATACATAACAAACTTTGTGTAATCGTTTTACGTTCAGTCGATCATTTAAATTATATGCTTGCAAGAAGTATTGTTATATTACAGTGTATTATTTAATGTTGGTGCTTAGCTTGTATAATATTCAGAAATCATATTATATTGAAAGTTCTATAGCTATAATGAAATAAGGTATCTTAAAACTTGATAACATTTGTTTGAATGATAAACTTTGTGTAGGTGTCTAACGTCAAAACGTATATTAAGTTGTAGGTTTGTGGGAAGTATTTTTATACTATAATGTATTCAACGTTGGCTCTTAGCTTGTATATTAATATCAGAAACTATCTTATACTGAAATTTTGATAATTATAATGAAACAATATAGCTTCAAACTTTGTGCATTTGTTTGAACGACATATTCTGTATAGAAGTCATAATGGCCGTGTGGTAGATTTTCTCAGTATGATGCTAGTCTTAGAAATGCCACCCCTTGAAAGTTTTTTTGAAGTTATACTTCTTTAGGCGCGTTATGAAAAAATGATGAGAGTGAAATTTTAAGATGCGCGCGCATCACTGTAACACAAAAGTAACAGGTTGAAGCTAAACCACTCATTAAGTCTCGAAAAAA
>CABFVZ010000389.1:157206-198413 GCA_902151445.1 Timema monikensis
TGGTACGCTCGTCGCCTCTGATCACTGTTTTCATATATATAATATTTATCCACATGTTTCTAGTTTCTACATTCACAACACGTGTTTTAGTTTCATACAAGTGCAAATTATATAGGTGCTAATAAATTATATTCAGTAGTGATTTAAATATATTATTTTGATTAATATTATTTATTATTCGTAAATATTAGTGAAAAAAATTGTGCTTATAGACTTTTTCAAGTGCTCCAATATAATTGAGGCTAACTATCCGTATGTATTATTTATTGATATAAATTAAAATATTATTATTTAACATAATTAATACTAAATATTATTAAATTATTATTGTTAAATATTTATTTAATTATACCAAAGAAGTTGTTTGTTTGTAAGAGTTTATTTTATCATTTGTAACACATATATCAGGATAAACAGTAATAAACATGAGAAACATATAAGACAGACAGTTAACACCAGCCCCGGAGGGCTCTCGAGAACGGACACGACATGGACATAAAATACAAAACTCAACAAGAAAGACAATGGCGCCCTGGCGGGCTGAGGACTGCTATCCATAGGTTGGGGGTGGGAAAATAATATAAAAACCCACCCCATAGCACATATTGGGTCGCCAGGACCGTTAAAAAATATACATAGTACAAGGGAGAGAGAGGGAGCAGAAGCAGAAACAAAGGAGGGAGAAAAAGAAACATGGGAAAAGGAAATGAAATAGCGGAGCCGCGGTCGGTGAGCCGCCGGGGTCGGTCGGATAAAAACATTAGTACTTTGCCAGGGCTACGCAGATATTTCATACGTAGCCCTGGAGGGAAAATAAAATAAACTTTCCCCTGTGGGCGATTTTTGCCGCACAGGGTGTTGGAAAACAAAGAGGGGGACAAATAAAAATTATTGGGCCGGTTGGAGTGAAGGTTCCCCCCGCGAGACGCGGGAGGTGACAGGAATGGTGAAAAGGGCTGTGGAGCGAAAACGGGGCGAGGGAGAGAGGGGAAACGCATGAAGGAGGGTCAGGAGACGGCTATAGAGAAGGGGGAAACCAAAAAAGAGGGATGGATTCGGAACCGACCTACCCCAGTTCGACGACCGGACATGACACGGTCATGTACCGAGCGAGTCTCCGGGCTCGGTTCGGGGGGACGATTAGTACTCCGCCAGGATTACGTATGAAATTCATACGTAACCCTGACGGGAATTGAATTTGGACTTTTCCCAGGGGGCATTTTTGCCCGTACTGGTGTAGGATTCAGGTGGAGGGGGGGGAAATAAAAATTTTTGAGATGTATAACTTCTCACGCGCGTACATAAGTACACACACACATTTTTTATTAACATTTTATAAACTGTTGTAGTTTGTATTAAGTAGGGCTACTGGAAACGCTCTTAGGATGATTTTACAAATAATTTCTGAACATGATACACTTAAATTTATATTTATTTGTTTCAATCTATATAGTTTATTTAAAGCCGGTAATTTTTCATATCGTTTGTGATATCACTCAAAATTTATTTACTGGTCAATTATATTTAGCGTTGCCATGCATAAATTGTTCGTATAAAACACTCTAAGAAAACACTAATGTGCACAGACAATTGTGAACCTATTTTTTTAAATTATTTTTTACACAATAATAAATAATCAAACATTTAAATATATTCATAAATTATGATAGTTATGCATTAATCAATAAAAATGTACAATAAAAAAGTTGACCTCGAATAGCCTCCCCCTAAGTAAACCAAGGACAAAATATAGCTTAGGATTAATAGGGTTAAGGGTTCATTGACAGCATCTACGTAATCAAATTGACACTTTTTCCTTCTCGCTCTAACTTCAGTTTCGGCAGGAAAATCTGTACTGAATTCAAGATTATCTGCAATCTTATTAGCAAGAATTTTCATCTGATCATATCCTGATTTTCTTTAACTTTTCACTTTTTGTTTGGTTTCTGATAAAATCCTTACACCATCTGAAAAATTTATATTTACAGATTGCAATAGCTCCGAGACTGAATTTATTTCAAATAAAATATCATGCCAAAGAATTATACCACATATAAACTTGGAAGTTGTAATATTTTTTGCTAACACTCTTGATTTAAATTTAGTTTTTGCATCTCTGTTGACGTATTCTTTGGTTTGGAATAATGCATAATTGATTTCGCAAAGTTGAAATCATAAAGGTTTAAACGCATCTACTCTGCTTGACCACTTAGTAGCACTCAATAGTTTGAGAGTTAATTGTAAAACATATATTTCAAGCACTTCCCAACGCTTTGTAGAAACAGAAAAAAGGTGTAAAGTTCTTGTACAATAAGAAATAAAGAGTTGTTTCTGTAGAAGACGTTAGATCATTCCCAGCTAGGTTAAAAGAATGACATGCACAGGGCACATAAAATGCCCTTGAATATTTTTCAAGTATTCTATTTTGCACACCCTTTCTTACTCCTTTCATATTAGCTCCGTTGTCATAGCCTTGTCCTCTAAGCCACTTCAACTCAAAACCTAAATTTTCCAAAAATGTCACAACAAGTTCTGTCAAACCCTCTCCGGTTGAATCACTAGCTTAAACCACAATAAGGAATTCTTCAATTTCATATTTATTTTGAATGGCGTAAAAAGAGACAACACTTATTTTTAATGAGAGCTGTTCCATATTACTTACGTCTGGGGTACAATCGGCGATTATCGAAAAATATTTAGGGATTCTTGTTATTTCGACAATTTTGCTTAAAACTACATTTCCCATCAAATTTATCAATTCATCTAGTATATTATTGCTTAGATATGTCACAGACCATATATCAGACTCGCGTTGAACTCTCCTGATTTGTTCTTACATAAAGTTACTATCAAACGACACTTGCTTGTACTAGAAATCAAGTATGCTAGCTAGCGACTAGATATCCGTATACTAGCTAGTACAATGGAAACGGGACTAGAGTATTCACACGCTGCTAGTTTGATACTAGGTTCTAGTGCAAATATTTATCGAACGTCAGAGATTAATTTTGGGTGCAGCAGCTGCATTAATTACTAATAAAGATATCGAAAATTATGAGAGGGAGCGTAGGAAAAAGAATATAGACACGGGAACGGTTGGGAAAGACGAAATAATGGTCGCAGGATGCTAAATATGATACATTCGGAGGTTAGGTAATATACATTCGGGGTGACACAAACGTTTAGTATCTCCCTAAATTTGTATTCATTTATTTACATTGTGGTCAGAGGCCCCTAAGCCCATGGGTGTTCAAGTACAGCATCCTTGATAAACAAATGTTCTTTTTTAGGCCTACGCACACTTTATATTCTTAAAAAAAACGCCCAAGGTTGGCATGCTATCAAGTTTATTTAGATTAAAATTGGGTCTGGAACATAGTTTGTCGTTTTTAGATGACATGTTTTAAATTAAATTTACATATATATTAAATATATTGTCATACTGTGGCAATTTGGTATTATATAAACAAGGTTGTTTATAATAATTTTCTGCCAACAACAAAATCACATCCGATGACCATGTTGGCGTCATTTATACCATTTCTCTACACAACAGTCTCAGCGCGCATTGATTGGTTGAATTACACAGACTAGTGTCGAAACTAGTACGAAAATAGCACGTGTTCTATCCTCACAACTAGTATGGTAGCCAGTACCAAGTGGCAGAACCAGTATACTTTTTCTGATTCACACGACGCTAGATGATGACGTGCTAGCTAGTGCTAGCTAGCACACTGGATTTCAAGTACGAGCTAGTGTCGTGTGATACGGACTTAAGATTACGGGTCTGGCTAATCCTTAGTTCCATTGATCAAACATTGAAGCCAAATGGCGTTAGTGTCGTTGCAGAATAGCGCGATCAATTTAAGTTTAATAAGAGAATCTTGAACCACTAAATATACATTTTAATTTTTGAAAAACATAATGAAATGTAGTAAGGAAACAACTTCTAAATGTAATAATAGCATTCAATGTGGAAACTATTTTGAAATTTGGAGTTTAATATAATTTCTACTCAATCCAAGGTTTTTATATATTTTATACTAGTTGATCTTTGGTCTTTGTATTAAACACTAAATTATATTTTACTGTTAGACAGCAATTATATTGTTTCAAATGTGATAACTAGTGAATAAAAAGAATAGCTCCCAACAAATGATAACATACAAATTACAATTAACCATTTGCTCATAGATGTGAGATTATTTAAATTTGAAATACTGTGTTATAAATCACATGCTAATTATTTGTTTGGTAAAATTTGATAATATAAATATGACTATATATTATTATTTAATAAAGTATTGACGTATGAGAGCACTAAGTCATCAATCTGCCTTACCATCTAGCTAATAAAATCTTAGGGATTTTTTTTATATAATCCTGATTAGTAGCATTTAGGTTCATTTGTCTGAATACGAAAATTAGAGTCTTTTCTTAATAAAGGAATATGGCAGAATGCAAGAATGATATAAGCAAAGGTGAATAGTCAATGAGAAGTGTGATTTTTGAGTGGATTTAAAAAATATTAATTTACATTTGAAAGTGTGAGAAGTGTTAATTTGCTATCTTAAAGGGTAGGTTCTTGCAGAAGGCTCAATATCTAGGCAAATCAATACCACTCACCTTTTTTACACATTTCGTTCTTTCATACAGTCTAAAAAGTTTCAATATAGTTTTATTATATAAAAAAAATAGATTTAAACATAGTACTTTTGTACTACCGTCTTTACAATGGTCCTAGGTATGTTTCCAGCCTTCAAGTAGACATTTTTAAAATACTATATTTGACTTAAGCGCCAAGACCTTTATTGATATTCACTATCATTCCTAAATAATATTTATGTAGTAATATTACTTGCTGCAACATATAGATTGTTACGACCAAGCTATAGTGTTGTCATATTAAAAGCGTTTAACATGTCATAATATGAACAATTTCAGTCCTCTATGAATAATTTAACAGCTAATTTTGTGGCAAATGCCACTAAAAAATCTAAACAAATAGTATTACTATTTTAATGTGATATTGTCAAATATGTTTGAATGTAAATAATACAATTTTTGTTTCTATTGATTCTCCATATTTTTATGAGGATACTGATATAAAAAATTATCAACTTTTTAATATTTAACAACAAAAGGGGAAATATGTATTGGTAAGATTTCTGAGCATCACCTCCTTACCTTTCTTGCCTTTCATGTACAAATAAATTCAAACTTTGAACAAGAGTGTTCAAATAAACAACTTGTCATTCAGGTCCTTCGTTAATTCTAATGAGATGTCTAAATATTACAATATCAAATTATATTAAATAGGCCTAAAAACTATTATAGTATCATTTGATTTTACTTTTACTTGCAAGTATAAATGGTAATAGCAGTTTCTTAATGATTTGATGTTTTAGATAATAGAGTATTTAGAATACTAGAGCACCATCCCAAATTATAATATAAACCTTTTTATTTTGGTAAACAAATAATTTTTATAGTTAAGGAAATAGAAAAAATCACTGTTATAAATAAATATATACGTATTCAACGACATAAGAGTGGTGATAACTGATATCTAGCAGTATTTTTTATTGTAAATATTGATCAACTAATGTGGAAATAATTAAGAGAAAAATTAATCTTAAATTATAAAAAGCAATTTCACACTTCCTTTTTGCCAAATTCTTTCATCACTATCTGTTACAATCCACTCTTGTAGAATATCTTTTGCCAAACATGTTTTTCATAAAATCCATCATTAGATTATTATTTTGTTCTAAATTTCTCTTAACCATAAGTCTTTCTTGTATTTTTTTTTCCACAATCATGCCTCTTTAGATTTGAGGGCGCATAAGCAATGACACGTCAGTTTTAAAACAATTTGGAAACTTATGTTTATTTTTATTTTTTACATGTAAACCCATTGTGCAGAAATAAAATATTATAAATCTGAACATCTGTTGTTAATAAACGTCACAACTTTCCGCAACAATCCCAACGCTTTCTTGTATAGCGGCAAATTGTGCAACTTAAAAGCTTCAAAGTCTGATCAATTCTTACATAAAGTTTTGAGTAGAGTGTAATAGGAGTGTACATTACTAATTCTACTTTTATTAGTACGCAAACTCACCGTTAATGAAAAACAGCTTCACCTCTATATTAAATTTTGGAGGGCTATAGACTTTAAATCTTTACTTCTCAAAGCTTGGAAACTTTTATATTTATATATATATATATATATATATATGTGTGTGCGGCGGAGAATGTGGAATTATTTCATTAAATCATAGGGCTAATTTAAATGTTGATAGCAAATTGCAAGTCCTTTATGAGATCTATCGTTAAAATAAAGTACCTAGTAACAGAGAAATTTCTCTTTTTTTCATAAAGTACTTTCTATCACCACAACAGTGTTTCTTCTTTTTAATAATAATTAGTCACTAGCCAGGTTTAAAATAATTTTTATGAAAGGAACAAATACATAAAATATAAATGTAAACGCTGTAGACTTATTTATTTAATAGTGAAAGGATGGATGCAGATAATTTTTTATTAGTGAATATGGCTATATTGCGTTTTAAGCGTCAGAAGAATATTGTACAGTCAACACGATCCTCGCAGCTGATTGGAAAGTAAACTAAAATTATTGTGGACGTGAATTCAGTGTTAAACGAGAAGGGAGGAGACTAAAAGATTGCTGTTGACGGAAGACTTCGGGTTATTATTTGGCCATGGCCAAGCCGTCGCCTTCAAATCCACTAAGATATTATTTAAAACGACAGTATAATGATCGAATTGGTTTCAAAAAAGAATTATTAAGGGAAAGATTCTACTTAGCTCGTAATTTATACAGAAAAAACCTTTATGCTCACTATGGCTGTGTTAACGCCATAGAATTTTCCAATAAAGGGGAGCTTCTGGCATCCGGTGAGGAAATAGTGTAATTGTATTTTAAATATATAAGTAAATGATGTAATATTATCTAGTATTTGTTTATAACATTCTTTTATCCTTATGTTAAACTATTACCCCATTTCAGCACTGAGCAAAGCAGGATATTCATATTAAAAGTTCTTATTTATTAAAGTTTTTCTCTACTATTTTTCATTTTACTTGTATTATTCTTGCATTGAATTTTAAATGAGTATATTAATGATCTCATTTCATTTATCTAACGTGTCTCTTATTTCTATCACTTATCTCTTTAGAAATTGAACTTGTTAATGTCATTTAAAATCTGTCAATAACAGCTGATTTGTAACATTAATAAAGAGTTAGAACCATTACATGGGAACAGTGTGCGCCAGGGGCAAGATTCTTAAATTATTTTATGTACTATGATGAATTTTATAATTATAATAATTTATTAATTAAAAAAATAATCAAATTTCCAATTATACCTAACAAGATCAATATTTTAAAACTGATTCTATATTATTAAAATAACTCAATTCACAAAAGAATGTAACAACATAACCATTTAAAAGAATTTCACAATATGTCAGCAAAAGTGTTTTTATGTGAGATAGCGAACATTTTTATTATTATAAACTATCACAAACAAACAAATCCGAACCTTTCATGTGTTCAACATATTTTCCATTAAATTCCTGGATTCTTAAATATATTTTACTCTACACTAATTTGATGTATGGTCCTATGGATTCCTATTCTATTAGGCTCGCTTGAGCCTTCAATTCCTTCTCATAAAATATTTTAAAACATTGCATCAGAATTTGTTTTTATTCACACACAAAAGGTTAGGTTGAGCTTTTATTGGCATAGTTTTGAATAAGTTTTGGACTTTAAAAATATTGTGTACCACAGAAATATTATCACTCTCCAAAATATTTCCGACACAATTGTAGAAAAAGTTTTTCCTGGTTTGATTTAAATGTGTGACAGTCTACTTCAGGTCATTTCATTAGAAAATGTACAAAGTGCTTTTAAACAAAATAATAACTTACTTATTCACATAAAAAATATTAGCTTTGTATGTTAAAAAAGGAAATTGTTCTACCTTTAAACGGTTAATGTGTATTAATAAATATGTTAAATTAGCATTGGGTTTTGTATAGCTAAGTCCTAATCTAGGATTTGGTTGACAACTCTAACTAGATAGGTGAGTTTTCTTAATTAAAAAAAATAATCAATTAGAATGATTCTACAATATTTTTTTTTATGATTGGTGATTTTCTTTTGCTGTGTGTATCATTGTCAAAAATATAAAAACTATTATTTTATGATATAAGAGAAAATAAAATAATTTGGCCCTCGGCGCACCATTCTTATCAACACAAAATCCTGGAAAAGGTTTTTTTTTCTCAAGTTTTACTTTGTCTTTAATCACTTTCAAAATTGACAAACCGAATTAATTTACAGGGTTTTCAGTGACCTGGAAAACTTGAAACACTGGGAAAAGTCAGGAAATTTACTTTGTCAGGGAAAAGCAAGGGAATTTTCACATATTCACAAAAATAACAGTACTATGCTACTTTCATTTATAATAATCTATTATCAAAATAACATTTTATTCTAGTTAATACTCACTGTGAATTTATTTTGTCCATGTTGAGTATACTAACCTCAATTATAAAAGTCAACATGAGATTTTCATCTCACCTTTCCACCCCTCTATTGTGTGTCTTTAGCCAAAGTTGAGTCATTAGTTCATTAGCCCATGTAAGGCGATCTTTTAATACCCCAATATAATCTAACTGAAATCTAATTTAGATCGCATAATCCAATGGCCCATTGATTTAGGCTGAAACCTTTAATCCCTTAATAGTGTGTTACAATTTCAAAATGTGTATGTATCTAAAATATTATTACATTAATTTGCAATCTTAATATAATAATGTTTATAATATAGTGACTGGAAAAGTTGAAAACTAGCCCTGTAAAACGTGGAAAAGTCAAGGAATTTTAAAATAAAGTTTGGCTGGACACCCAGAATTTAAGTTTTATAAAAAAATTCCAAAGACAAAATTAATTAATATATTTTTCATAAAATGTTATTAGACCAACTGAATTAATGTATCTTTACATTTATTAAATATTATAGGTAATCAATTGATTTGTTTGCTGCAGCTTTCCACTTTTGCCTATCAATGTAGGCCTACTCCAATCTTGGTCTCCTTCCTAAATTTCTCCCTTTCACCTTTCCTTCTATAATAATGTTTATCAAACTAGATTTAAAAAATGCAAAGTGTTTGTAATAAAAACATTGTTTACATATTTTACCATTAACAAATAAATATTTACTGCTCTAGGGGAGGAGGGGTGGGTGTTGGAGTTATGTACAAGAAATAAAATGGAAGTAGCAAACAGCTGGTATAAGAAGGAAAGAGAAAGTCATAAGATCACTAGATACATTTGGGATGAGGAGAAAAAGTTGGTGATAGACTACATTATCATGGATGAAGAAATTAAAACGATTGTTGGTGGCAGACATAAAGGAATGGGAATGTAGGAGACATGAAAGAATAATAAGGGTGTGGAGGCTAAAAAATGAAGAGGAAAAATATATGTACCTAAGAGAGGTAAAAAGCTTAATATCCAAGCGTGAGGTGCACAGTGGGGAGGTTGAATAGGAAAGGTTTAAGGACAGACTGGTGGGAGCTGCAGAAGAGGTAAGGTATGTGGGAGGACAAGTAATAAGAAGTGGAAGGAAACACCCTGATGGAATGCCAGGAGGAAGGCAGCAGTGGAGGAGAATAATAAAGCATTCAGAGGGAGTTTTAAGAATAGGAATTAGGAACCTGAGGAAGAATATAGGAAGAAGAAGAAAAGAGGGAAGCGAGTTTTACAGGAAGCCAGGAAGGATTGGATACAAAAATGGACATAAATGCTGGAATGGGATGTGGAAGGAAGTAAGAAGGTGTTATTTAGCCATGTAAGAAACAGAAGGAGGGAGAAAAGATAATAAATCAAAATGATAGACAAAGAGGTAAGAACATTTTAAACAGGAGAGAAAGAAAAGGAACTATGAATGAGATATTTTTAGAAAATGTTAAACCTGGAAGAGGAAAGGGAAGAGAGTGAAACAGAGTAGCAGGAAGTAATAGTAGAAGAGGATGAATGAGGTGGATGACACATTCAAGAGGATGAATCAAGGAAAAGCACTAGGTTTGGATGAACTGACCGGAAATAAGAGCAATAGATGAATTATATACACACAAAGGTTGTACAGAGTGCTGAGAGGGGTTTGGAAGGAGCGCAAGGTACCGGAAGCATGGAAAAAGGAGTTATAGGCCAAATACCTATTTTCAAGCAAGGAAAGGGGAAGAGGTATAAAATTACAGGCAGATAATGCTGATATTTCATTCTACAAAAAATATGATAAGCTACTGGTAAAGAGAAATAGAAAGAAAATAAATGTTAGTTGGAGAGAAAAACAGCACAGATTTAAGGAACAGAAATTTCCAAACGCTTAATCATTGCCATATGATATCGGATGGAAGAAAGGTATAAATATGGGAAAAACTTGTTAATGGTACTTATGGATGTGTAGAAGGCATATGATAGCGTAGATCGAAATAAAGTTTGGAAAGCTATGGAGGTCTAAGTGGAAATGTAATGAGAGTGAAAAGCATGTGCCAGTATGAGGATAACAGGAGTTGTGTTAAGACGGAGAATTAAAGGACGGAGTAGCTCCAAATAAAAAATGGAGTGAAGCAGGGGAGAGCTCTTGCACCATTACTATTTGTAATAGTAATGGAAATAATCATGAACATAGTGGCAGGAAAACTTGAGGAGGGCAGAATAAAACCTACAATGAATGTATTGAGAGTGGAATGAAATTTAGCATGACAAAGTGTGGAGTTATTGTAGTGACAAGGAAGAGGGTAAGTCCTAGTAAAGCTATAAGGGGGATGGAGTAGAGATTAGGAAAATACAGAAAGTAAAATATCTCAGAAGCATGATTGAGGAGAAAGGTAGAAGTAGAGAGGACTTAATGAGAAGCGTACAGGAGGAAAAGTTCTATAGTTGTGTAAGAGACCTGCTATGGAGGAGAGACATGCCCTTGAAGTGTAAGGAAGTGTTGCGCAGGGCGTACTTTGTACCTGTTGTCATATACGTAGCAGAAACATTGATATTTAATGTAAGAGAGACTAGGAAACTGGAGGCCATGGGAATGAAGTTTGTGGTGAGAAACTGTTAACTGTCACGAGGAGAAAGATAAACAGAAATTGTTCAAGTGAAAGGAGATGAATAGAAACTATTAAAGGAGGAAGAATGGTTGAAGGATAGAGGAAGATGGAAGCATTTTACTAAAGTGACCTGCCCACAGACTGAAAACAGTTGATGCTGCTGACATATAGGCCAATATTTTTTTAATGAAAAATGGTGTCGATTAAAAAGCTTTTGATTTTGAGGGGAAAAGAGAACCACACTAGCTATTTTTGATTTTATGGATGTCTTTAAGGTAAACTATTTCAAATGAAAACCTATAATATTTTTAATGCCATTTTATGCTACACAAAAAACAAATTTTGCCAAAAACCATTTTTATTTGACATCAAATAGACATTTTAACTTGTAGCCTGTTTTTAATAACAATTTTTATTCAAAACTTTTTATTACATTACATTAATAGTATTTATTAAAAAATGCAATATTATTTATAAAATTACTTAAGTAAATGTTCAAAATGATTACTGAACCATTAACATTAATACACTTTTAATGTAATAAAAAGTTATTGAATAAAAATTATTATAAAAAAAATAAAGGTTGACATATCTTTAAAAATTGATAACAAAAATTATCTTAAACTTTTTTGTCTAGTATAAAATGGCATTACAAAAAGTATAAATTTTAATCTAAAAAACAAAGCTGACCTCAAATAACCTTGAAGACACCCACCAAACCAAAAATAACTAGTGGTGTTATTATCTGCCCTCAAAAACATTTTTTTTTAAATGCAATATTTCTAAAATGCTTTGTTTTCAGGATATTTTGGTGTCTCAACTTAAATGTCTCACTTGATATATGCATACCTATATACATTTTACTTACCCCTGGTAGTAGTACCAACATGTACTCCAGGATAAACAACACTGAGTTAGATGCCAGGCCTTCACCGTGGTTCGGATTCCACGTTAAACTGTAGGTCCTCCATTTCACCTCACAATCACCCTACCATTACACATTAGCGTAAGTGCGTATAACCCAGCATAGAAGTCCGAAAACTTACCCCTAGACCGCCAGGTCACCCAAATGTCTAGTTAAATTAAGTTTTAGAACTTTTAAAGGAATAAACTGCTGAAAAAAAAAGAATATGGGTTAGAGTTTGGATTTGAAGAAGAGATGCACTGGGAGCATCTGCAAACCCTCTAAGCGAATTAGCTACAGAAGAACACTAGATGTGTTTAAGAATGGCACCAGAAAATTTCGAAACTCTTTCGAATTCGGTTACTCTGAACATCCAGAAAAAGGACACATTATTGAGAGATGACATACCTGCGCATATAAAACTACAGATAACATTACATTTTCTAGCTACAGGCAACAACTACCACAATTTACTGAAAATCTCGAATCCAGCAATATCAAAGCTCATCCCAATAGTTTGTGATTCAATTTATAATACCCTCGAAGAATTCATTAAGGTATGTTTTCATTAATAATTAGAATTAAGTTAATATGTATTAAATAAGACAACTATATAAATATCCATCTTTATTTTTTGCACTATGCATGCACTAAATTACTTAATTATAAAACAAAACCTCCAACATTGCACACATTGCTTGGTCATTATTTCAAAATTAAGTATATCACTAGTTCTCCAGACAGAAAACTAGTAATAATACAAGTAACATAAAATACAATAACAGATTTTTTTTTGGTAATGTTATAGACATTTAATGTATAACATATATAAAATAATTTAAGATAATTGCCAAGCTTATAAAATTACATCACTGGTGTTTTCTGATTCATTGGTTGTTGGTTCTGGAGACACAGCATGAAAGATGTTCCTTGATATGTACCCAAAAATATGAACTGTATGTCTTGAGATTGTTGTGACTTAAAATAAGTATCATACAACTCAAGAGAAACTACAGTGTAAATAGAACCGTCGGAGCTGGAGGTTGCAGGAGTTGAGAATACAAATCATGCTGCCAGCCGGTACTTTGTCAATATAGACTGTATATTGGCTTGAGCCAAAATAGCCTGTGTTGGTGACAACTTATTAAGAGATGCGGCAACATACTGTCTAAAAGCTTTATTATCATTAAGCTCGGCGTGAGTTTGATGTAAATTGTAATGAAAATTATGTAATTTGTTAACTGCTGATATCAAATCACACATTTACCTTTTTTGATTTTGGAACTACTCATGCCACCAGTAGTGCTGGTAATACTTTTGGGGAAGGCATTTCCCTATCTTAATTTGTTATATTTTACATTTCCACCTTCATTTTTTATATCTACCTTTAGTTACTTTAAAAATAAACACAAAAAACTTTGTTTCAGATGCCAACAAGACATGAAGAGTTGAAAAACATCGCTCAGGCATTTAAAAACTTATGGAATTTTCCTGGGTGCTGTGGTGCTTTATAGATGACAAACATATTTTGATTGGCTCCTCCTAATTGTGGAAGTAAACTTTTCAATTCCAAAGGGACAAACAGTGTCTTGTTGATGGAACTGGTAGACTATTACTGTTATGTCTGTATTGGCAGCCAGGGATCAGCATCTGATAGTGGAATTTCCAAAATTGTAAACTTGGGAACCTTTTACAAAATAGGCTACTCCCTCCAGGATATTACACTGTAGGAGATGATGTCTTTACCCAACATTGTTTGATGAAACCATATAATAATTACAGAAGACCTCTCACTGTATCCAAAAAGATTTTTAGTTATTGTTTGAGCATGGCCAAAAGAATAGTGAAAAATGCCTTTGGCATTCTAGTAAGCAGACTTTGAGTTTTTGATAAAATAATAAATTGGGAATTAAGTTCTGTAAACAAACTTGTAGTACCTGCGTGCACTCTTCTTAACTTTTTATAAAAATCTTCATTTTTCACATACTTACCACGTTGCTCTGTTGATGAAGACTCAAGTACTGTGTTATAAGTCTAGGCCACTGGATGGCAGAAATTAAGGAACTATGTAATTTGGAAATATTTCAAGAAAGAAGAGCAACAGCCTTGGCAAATCAAATTTGAGATAATTTAAAAAAAATATTTTAGCAATGATGATACTGTCCCCCTGACAGTACAAGAATGCTTACTAAGAAAAATGTGGCATGAATCAATTTTGCAAAGTCTAAAATAAAAAATAACTATTACCTACCTACTTGCGTTTCTGTATTTCCTATATTGTCCTGTGTATTACCAGAAGATTTGAAGTTTTTTAAATAAAATATTCCATTAGCAAAAATCACTTTTTATTCAGAATGTACACATCAGCCAAATTACTCTGACTTCTTAGATTTTCTATCTTTGAAAGTTCTTGGTCACTTGTACACATTCCATTTTTAATTTTTTGTTTCAACTCGGACACCAAAATTTTCTTTTGACATTTTTTTTTTATTTCTTCATAAGCTGTTTCTCTCTTTTTTTTTTTTGTTTTTATAGTTAACACCAGGGGGGCAGAATATGTTCAGAGCTCCACTATTTCCCTAGAACATAACATTAAAAAAATCCCCGAAAACTATAGCACTCAAAATAAAACATTGAATATTTGATAGAGGTTGAAGGGAATAAGGATTATTAACTACTACATAGTTTGGAAAATTCAAATTTAAATATATTTTTAATCATAGTTATTTTTATAGTACCTGCCTTATAAAAAATTTAGTGGTCTCCCAGAAATGGAAACTTTCCCATTTTCTTGTGTGCATTAATTATTATTAATTGTTCATTGATACCAGTAGGCTTACTGGTACCATGATTTAATTTTACATCATGAGAGTAAGAGGCAAATGAGTGTAATTTTGGGAGGCCTTGGTTTAATTGTTGATTTTCATAGAATTTTCGTTTTTTCATAGACTCGTCACTACTGCAAGGTTTATCACTATCAACCACACTAGGGGAAATACTATTGCTATTTACGACCACGAATTTTTCCTGATCTCATAATTTACATTTTACAAAACTTGCAATACTCCCTTGATCCTTACTTCTAAGTTTTTCTTGGGGATGTGTATTAGATACGTGTTATCCGAGTTTATTATGTCTGCCACGCCATTCACAATAAGCACAGTTGCCGTCTTGTTTGCTTTTAAAAGTCGACACAATAAACATTGGTTTCGCTATACCATCTATTTTTTTAAACATGTCTCTATTGTACATGTACAAACCTTAATAGGTCCACTAAAAACAACAATTTTATGGCTACACAATTATTACAATACGCATGTCACGAGTTTAAGTAAACTTTCCGCACATCGCCGTGCAATTAGACTGCGATATAACGGGTGACTGAATTCAAACTAAAACAAAACATCGCTCACCCTTCCTTACCTTCCACAACCTGTCCGCCATAGCTACCAAACGCCCGCGGTAGGGTAGGTGACTCATGACTCATCGCTCAATCATGCCATTATCCAGGTTGAAATATTAGATTTTCCCTCTGCCCCGTATCTCAACCCCCGACACGTTATTTTAGACAATAGGCACAGCAACTCTTTGTGCTTACACCGCCACTGCCTCCCTATGGCACATACTGATAGTGTCGGTGTTGAGTGTCATCAACCTTAGTTTTTCATATAAATGAAACTACCATATCAGAATCAGAATGTACTAAAAGCATTAGCAAAATTGTTGGACTTCTCCCTGCCCCAAATTTCCCCAGGACTACTTTAATTTCCCCCAAACCTCGGTCGTGCGTTTGGACATATTCTGCACCCCTGGTTAACACCACTAAAATAAAATAAGATATTAATAAAAGATGGCAATAATTTGACAACCTTTGTCTTTCTAAACAAAAATTATAGAAACATGTTCCTGACACTCTACTCTCCGCTTCTCTACTCTACTACAAAACCTGTTTACACCAGTACGCTGCCAGTAGAGTAAGGATTATGGTTGGGGAAAGGGCGAGTAGAGTCTACTATTCCATATGTGCTATGCACTCTATTTTGCCCACTATCTTTATAATTCTTCTTTCTCTATCCTAAAATGATTACTAAGTCTAAAAAGGTATTAATTTTGTAGTAAAAATATAATTTACCTTGAAGCTAAACCCTTTTTTCACAAAAATAACAAAATTTCACATTATTTTTTTACATAAAAGCTCATATTTTATTGTGATTAAAAAATGTGAGTGGTAGGGAGTATTTAATAGAATAATAGATATACTTTTTACATGTACTCACACCAATGTTGTATAGCCCAAAGAAGTTTTTTGACTAACTTTGGATGATTAAAAATGTTTGGTCACTAATAAAAATATTAATTTCATACATAAATATATATATTTTTTGCTCATGAGCCAGGTTATTTAATATGATTTTCATTCATAAACCAGGTTATAATGTTTTTTCTTTCGCGAACCAGGTTATATTATGTTTTTTCTTTCACGAACCAGGTTGTAATATGATTTTTCATTCATGCATGAGGTTTATAGTATGTTTTTTGATGCTATAAATATATTTTAACTTTAATTGTCTCCCGTTATTGAGATTTGAACCTGTAAAATACATACTAGATGAGGTTGACTCCTTAGCCTACATGCCCACCCATTCAGATATTTTAATTTAACATTCTGTGCTTTTGCTAATTGATTTTGAAATCTTCCTCATTGTGTTCCAAATTTTATATGTATAGTTCACATTAAGTTTGTTGTTATATTATTATTAGCACCGCGTCTTACTACCCGTTCGGGTTATACGCACTTGTTGTTATAAATGAGGATATTAATGTCATATAGTTAGTAGTAACACACACATATCTTACTCCTTAGAGCAAAATCATATGTTTAATATTGCGTTAAAACACTTAAACATACACTCACATTTTGGTCCAATATTTCTACGGCGCGCTTAGAGGATTCCTTCCTACGGTCTGAAAAGTCGGGGAAAGTCAGGGAAAAAAAATAATAGTCAGGGAAGCTTTAAAAAGGTCAGGGAAAGTGAGGGAAATGACAATTCATGTAACATTTAGAAAAAAACAATGAACATATTTTTCGTATTTACTGCGTCATAAGCCACTGCCCCAATGAAGAAAGCTGAGGGGCACTTACCATGCTCAAACTTGCTGTAACACAAGTTTTGGTAGCATTTTATTTCAGAAGGTGAACACAGAAATCTCCTGGCCTGCACATGACAATTCTTTTAACTTTAGTGATCCATTGTTTTGGTTCTTGTTCAAGGTTTGGCATCGTTATCGTTGGATACAGTGAATTAGGACTGATTCTGCTACACCAGCTCTGGCTAAGCTCAGAGCATTTTCCTGAATTCTCATACTGGATCAATGGCGTTGAAAGTAATAAGTTGCAGGCATTTTGTAAAGTGTGCAAAAAAATTATAAACCTAAGTAATATGGGAAGGCAAGCATTAGCTTCCCATACAAAAGGACCAACTCATATCAAAACTCTTGAAACTTTGACAAATCAACGCTCTCTCTTGACTTTATTTCTCAAAAAAGTCAAGAAATTCAGGTTCATTGAGCTCCCCTGTTTCAATAGAATCTTTGTCACACAAGACATTCTACCTAGTGGTGATTCAGCTGGTTACTCGAAGAGTTTTTCTGTTTCATCGGAAATCGTAAAGCCACAGAAGGAAGCTGTTGCCAAAAGTGAAATTAGTGTAGTGCCTCGAAGAAACCATAACACTTTTGTTATAAAAGATTATATAACTAAAGCGGAAATAATTTGGGCTATGTAAGTTGTTTACAAAAAAAGTGTCTTTCAATTCGTGCAATAATTTAAGTACAATTTTTCAGTTGATGTTTCCTGAGTGTTCCATTGCCAATGCCTTTACCCTTGGTGGAGACAAGGCTACATACTTCATTGTGCATGGCTTGGCTCCATTCTTTCATAACGATTTACTGGACCGCCTAAAATCATGTAACAACTTTGTAATTTGTTTTGATGAAGTGTTGAATAATGTTATTCAAAGAGGACAAATGGACATTGTAATAAGATTCTGGGACAAGGAAAATCATCAGTTGTTACTTAAACAGTGTGTTTTTTGATAGAAGCACCGCTGAAGAATTACTGAAGCATTTTCTGGATGGTATTTCTCCTCTTCCACTCTCTAAGTTGATATAAGTGTCAATGGATGGCCCAAATGTAAATTTAAAGTTTATAACAATTCTTCAGGAACACATCAAATCTGTCACAGACAATGAAGTATGTAGTTTACTAAATCTGGGAACATGTGGGCTTCATGTTGTTCATGGTTCCTTGAGAACAGGAGTGGAGTCTGTTCATTGGGATATGAGTAGCTTATTGTGTTACATGTACTACCTGTTCACTGACTCTCCAGCTCGTCGAGCATTGTTTACCCAGTTGACAGGATGTGCATCTTTTCCATTGAAGTTCTGTAGTGTGCGGTGGTTAGAGAATGCAAACTGCTTTCAAAGGGCATTCCAAATTTTGGACCATGTTGTTAAGTTTCTCAAAGAAGCAAAACTTCCTAGAACAAAACCTGTAGAGACACTGAAAAGAGCAGCCTGTGATCCATTCCTAAAGTGTAAACTAGCTTTCTGCAAGACAATTGCAGATGAATGTCGGCCTTTCCTGCAATGGTTCCAGACATCAAAACCAATGACTCCATATCTTTTTGAAGCTGTAGAGAAACTTCTAAGATACCTTATGAATCGTTGCGTGGAACCTGATCTGATGAAGTGCACAGGTCCAAAGTTACTGTCTTTCGACACAAAAAAAATCAGAAAATTTGATTCTTAGCAAAAATATTGATATAGGATTTGCAACAAAATGTTTTTTAGGAGAAACTGCAATCACAGTAACAGAAAGACAAAAACTAGAATTTATACACAAGTACTGCAGTATGTTAACCACCATGATTGCAAAACTACAAGAAAGGAGTCCCTTAAAACAGAAAGCTGTGAGAGGTTTGTCTTCATTGGATCCTTGTGTTATTCAACATTCACCTCAACTGGGCCAGAAGAGATTTTCTTTTCTTTTGGAGGAACTCAACCATGCCAACATCATAAATGATGTTCTGGCTGAAAATGCCAAGAAAGAATACTTGCATTTTTGCAACCTCAAAAAATCTGAGCTTCAAGAAATATTTCGTCCTTGTGATCAGTTTAGTGATGAAGTAGGACTTGACACTATTTATGGTAGCTTTCTAATAGGAGAAGCAAACTACAAACATCTTTGGGAAGTAATAAAGATTTGCCTTGTCTTGTCGCATGGGAATGCAACTGTTGAAGGTGGTTTTTCAGTCAATAAATCTTTACTGGTTGAAAATATGCATGAAAAAACAGTCACTTCACAGCATCACATTCATGATGAGATACAAGAAGCAGGAGGGATTAAAAACATACCCATTAGCAAAAAGATGTTGGATTACGTGAGAGGTGCTCGGAAATGCTATTATGAATATTTGGAGATGAAGAAGCAGGAAAGAAGTAAAGAAGACAAGAAGGCAGAAAAGAGGAAATTAGATATACAATTTAAAGATTTAGAAAGAAAAAGAAAAAAATTAATGATGGCAACTGAAGAGAAATGAGAAGCAATAGAAGTGGAGTTGCAAGAACTGAAGAAGAAACAAGCTTCACTTTTTTAAATATACAATAGTATCTTATTGTATGACTTTTGATAATTTGAATAAAAAGAAAATTGCCTTGAGACATAAATAATATGTAAGCCGACACAGTTCGACTTCGCCTCCTGTTGTGAGCTATTCAGTTCATGATATGTAGAGTTTAGGTAAAATAAGACTGTAATGATACCAAACTTTTTAGTATGTTCTTAGTGGCCTGTTATTTAGTACGTATTTCTGCACATGATACCAAAGTGAATCAAGTTTGTTACAACTTTTTGATAGGGTTAGAAATATTTAATTATTCTTCCATCATTTTCCCTGAACTGATTGGCAAAACATCTGCTTTCTTATTCCTCCATACGAGGTGAGGCAAGGTCGGCTGTAGGGAAGGAGGAGGCCGAAATAAATGTATTTAAATTAATATCTTCACGTGTATAGTATCGTAAAGTTATAGTAGAAATGTTATGAGAAATTGGTCAGGGAACTTGGGAAAATAGTCAGGAAAAGTCAGGGAGAATTTTTTTACAAATTCTGTAGTAACCCTGTTATTAGACCAGTAAATGTGAGGTTTTCTCTGTGCCAAAAACTTTCTTAAGTTTTTGTTGGGACAGTTTTCTCGTTTTATTTCGAGAATAAACATTTTCAACAATCTCAATACTATCTCTCTCACCTTTAGATGATTCATAAAATAAATATTTACTACTCAACTTTAATAAAGTAACATCACTTATACTAACATCTCCCATTTCATAAAACACCACAATGATAACAAATTCCTTAGCTTCAATTTTAAGCAAACTTGAATTGAATATATGAAATATTCTCGAAGCTGGATCAAAGTTTGAATTTTTTTTTTGTGTGTTTTTACATTAGAAAAATATATCATATTGTTATTTATTGAACTCTATATACTGAAATTACTTAGAAAAGGTTTTATTTTACTTATTGTTACTAATATTTCATTTTAATATAATAAATCAAGTTATATTACAACTTACAATTTAATTAAATAAGAGTTTTTCCCAAATAAATATTGTTTTAAATCACATATAAATGGTAATAATTTACCATAAATCGAGTATTTTAGCTGTCAATATTTTAATTGATGAAGCTTCAAATTCAGAATTTTTTTCAAAGCGAAGTCGAAGCTGACATTTGTTTCGAAGCCTAGTCGAAGCTTCGCACACACCTACAAATCACTACCAGAGTATGAAAAGAAACATAAAACTGAACATTGAAGACAGGGCAAAAATAAAAAAACTATAAACAAACAGTGATGACTGTTCAAATATGATGCCACCACCACCTTCTTTGTTTGGAGCGAAGTAACTGCAGCTCTGTGAGCTGTACCTTTCTTGTGCCAAACAAAGAAGAGGCTAGGCTATGTTCAGTTGTTTTTTTTGCAATAACTTTCCATACATTTCATTTTTCTTCCCAGGTACTCTTGACTAGGTGCGCTGCCCGGCAGATTTTACTCTAATCTAGGGCAAGAAATATTAGAAGATAACAAATTTGTTTTAGCATTTCAAGGTCAGGGGTTGTTAGGTTGCGATAGTTTTTAATAGGTAACAATCATGTAACACATTATATACTAAAATACTTTGTGTTATGTTTAAAAATTTTCTTTAACTTACTTTGTTTTAGTAAGTTAGACAAAATTTCTAAACATGACACAAAGTATTGTTTTGTTAATTGAAACTTTATAATGCCATTTGAGCCCCACTCTTTAGAGTACCACATTTGGTCCATGTTTCATTTTAAGATCATCACTTTTATATACTTATCTTGTGTAATCATATTATGCTAAATATATGTAGTATAGAGATTTTACATTGTTTTGATTTATTTGGTTTTTCCTAAGAAACTAATGATCTTATTGTGTCAACATGCCTTTAAACACCAATAATAATAATAATAATAATAATAATAATAATACTTACTATAAAAAACAATTATGTTAAGGTAAAGAGTGACATTTTGACAAAAAAAAAGTGTAATATATCTTTTTCCAAAAGACTATAACAATCAATGTGGACAATAATTAGTCATTGGATATCAATGGCATAATATGAGTCCTGTGATGTTTATATTTAGTTGTATTAAAAGTGGTAGACATTATCTTTACCAACAGACAATGGCTGCTAAGTCAGAATGGCTCAATTGTAGGTTGATGTCTTGGACTTTTTTTTATAGTGTCTAAGGTGCTAAGTGAGCGAACAGAAGCAAGAGCGGCACGAGCAACTCGTGCAAAGAGAAAATATAAAATACACTGCTGACATGAAAGTGTCCTACATAAAGGCAAAGTAATGCGGCGAGTGGCGGGGCCAAATTCCAAGCAGCTGATACAATAAAATATTGTGATACTTTTGTGTGAAATGCACAGCAAGGCTCACAACCCTTTTTCTGAGCATTCATAAAAAAAGAGTATTTGTCTTCACAACTCCTGTTCTAGCATTCACAGGAAGTGTTTATTTTGTGTATTTTGGTTGGGTTAAATTACATCTAGTTTGGCGATTAAAATTTCAGACTTTGCTGAATCAGTGAAGTAAAAAGTAGATATGTGCTTTGTGATATGAAAAATAAAAACTAGGTACCATGACCAATTGCTTAAGAGTAGTGAGTGGTCCCAGCTGTGAAATTGTTGAAGTAACTAAATTAATTTTTTTCCAAAATTATGATACATTATTTCTACAGTGAAAAATGTGAATTTAAAACCTTATCAGATCTATACATCTACACAATATAGGTGTATGGACAATTAGTAATTACCATCCCCTTTTAATTCTTTAAGGTTTAATGTGTGTTTCTCTCTAAATGGGGAAATTCAACACAAGATTCCCTTCCCAAACAGATGGTATTTGCTTGATCTTTCCGTTTAGCTTTTTGTAGTCTATTAACAACTGACTGAATTCATGTGTCCTTGATGACATCATGGTTACTGATTTGAACTCTTTTCGGCTTGTGTCCTGAATTTGCCTCCACGAGACCACCGCCTCAATTTGCTGTTTCTCGCCACACAGTCTGCGCTGCTCCCTTTTGTTCACTCACGTAGCACAGCCCCTTGGTGTTTTGCATTGACGTAGAGTTCCCTTTACCTCTTGGTCGCCTATCCTATTATTTGGCCACACTAATCGTTCTGAAGCTTAAGGGAAAAAATGTGTCTAGCTAAAAATGAATTTTTTTTTTCAACCAGATGCTCTACCCATCTGGGCTCTTTGCGTTTGATTGCACTATTAGGATAAGGATGAAGGAATGCAAGCTTGGAGGATATTTAGTCTCATTTGTTGACAGAAGAGTGGAAAACCATTAGTAAAAATTATCCTCACAACACTCAAATTGGTCCTGACAAGCTTGACATTTGGTTTGCCACTTATTGAATTACTGTGTACTAAAATATTTATGTTGCTACAAATACCAAAATAGAGTAGAGGTGATATTTAGGTGTTATTAACAACTGCACATGAATTAACCTTTGAGGCAGCTAAAGAAACCGGTAAGAAATGCACTCATGCTAGCATGGAAAGGGGATGAGATAACCGCAATGCTCACTCATACGTGGAAAACGATGTCCATTGCGCCTGGCACAAATTAAAACCTCATTCTCCTTGTCACTGACAATCCTGTATTGATGCCTTATGCTTGGCCACTGGTGTAGGGTATGATTTGTCTTTTGTTTTTATTGCATTGCAACAATACTAAACATCAATTTGAAATAATGTATTTATTATATTATCTTGGATAAAATATTTTGGGAAAAAGTGTTGGAGGTGATTAAACATGTATTTCCCCTACTTCAGTGGCTGCATGGTCTAAGTCATCATTCTTGCAATAGACTATACCACAAATTACAGGTAGATCGAAATTCAAATCCTGCTCATGTGTACTGAGGTGGTTTTCCCTAAAGATTTTCCACTCTACCTCCACACATGTGAGTACACTTCCTCTAAATTCAACTTTCCTCATCTCTAACTCATTAGTGTAACTAGTACATATGCATATAATATGAACAGGTAGTAAGACACTGTGCTTGATTAAAAAAACATGCATTTGCTAAAGACCTTAAATCAGCACACACATTACAAACTAATTTAACTTCCATCGACTTTAATACACACTACACCCTGCATAGCCTGACGCCTTACTTCAGTTGGCAGCACTTCTGTCTACTAAGCTTAGAATTTGTAGTTTGATTTCTAGCACCACCACTTAAAGGCTAGAAAATAATAATTATTAAAACCCTCTGATTCATTAGATTATTAAAGAGCTCAATTAAAGGATATGAAGTCACAACCATTCTATAAACTGCCACAGGTGGTGATGACCGTAGAGTCTTAATTTGGGATGTGGAGCAAGCAATCACAGGTGCAGGTCAGCCCCACGCCATGAATACCCAGCACATCAGCAACATCTTCTGTCTCGGTTTCGACAGCACCCGCAAGAAGGTATTCTCAGCAGGAAACGATGATCAAGTCATTGCTCATGACATTGAGACGTGAGTATTTCACAACAACAAGGATGGGTACTTTGACCCAAGGTTACTGACTTATAAAGTAGTGGTCACTCCCTTGGCTTAGCTTGTTACATAGTGGTCACTAAGTGTGTGAACAAGAATAATCGGGAATTATCTTGAATTTTGAGCTTTGAGGGAAAAACATTAAATAGTTCTTGAATGTTGCCTTCTTTTAGGAATTTTAAAAACATTAATATGCTTTATTCAAAGATAAAGGTAAGCATCTATGCATGCCAAATTAATTTTTCCTAAACTTGATCTTATATCAAAGAATTTCTAGAAAAATAATTGCACTAAACCTCAGATTAACAGGACTGCCAAAATGTCATGTTAATCAAATATTTCTTGGTATTGGAGCTTTGCTTTAAATTTTATTCAACAGGAATGCTATAGCATATATTTTGTCTGTAATGTCATAATCACAAAGCTTAGAAGTAATTTACTAAAGTATATATTTTATCAAATATATTATTTCAATGGATGAAATAGTGTAATAGTAATACATAAAGAGTAAAGAGATCAACCTCACGGGGAATTGAAAGCCACCCAAGTGGATTACACAGTTTAAGGCCTTAGGATTATAATAGCCTGACTAACAATAATGGAAATGTTGAGGCTCATCTCTCTGCCTGGCACACTAGGGGTGGTTTTTCATCTAGCTGAGTTATTCCTTTGGTTTTCCCACCCTCTCCAGGGTAATACAAGTGCACTTGTTATAAAATTACCCTCTACTCCCTTTCTCCTGAAATAGTCATTAATATTAGTGGGGTTCTATTAAAAAAAGGCCCTTTAATCAAATTTAACAATTTTTACTGGATTTTACTATTAATTGTGAATATATTTACTAATTTTTACCTTCATATGTATTAGCTATCACCTTTAATTTTAGTTAAGTTTCAATTATTTACTTAAACTAAATTGTATGAAATGTATCACATGTTTTATTTCCAGGGGAGAAGCTTTTGATTTCTTCCTCCATGAGCAGCCTGTGTATGGAATATCCATGGATCCTCTCAACGATAATGTGTTCGCTAGTGCCTGCGACGATGGAAGGGTACTACTCTATGACATAAGGGAACCAACCAACGCAGGTTCTTACATTTTTTGGCCCACTCTCGATAGCCAACAATTAAAATGGATATGCACTATCTTTTATATAAAAAAATATGCAAAGTTAAAAAAACTTGTTTTGAACATATCAATAAAAATAATTCTCTCAGCTAACTTCCTTATTCATAGTCCTTGGATAAATCGGTTAATTACCTTGTTACCTGCCTCGGTGGCGTAGTTGGTTAATGCACTTGTCGTGTTGAGCTCGACTGCTGAGGACGGGGAGATCGAGGTTCGAATCTCGGTCGGGTGAACTGGAGGTGGTTTTTCCTAAATGGTTTTCCACTCTACCTCCACGCAAATGCGGGTTCACTTCCTCTAATTCAACCTCCCCAATTCCTAAATCCATTAACGTAATTAGTACTTAAAGCATATAACCTGAGCAGTTAGTAAGACACGATGCTAAATATTAATATTATTAATTAACTTGTTAAAGTGTACTGCCATTGTTTTTGCCACTGTGTTTGTGTTGGACCTCCTACCCTGTCACCCCCACCCCCTATACCCTCCACCAAAAAAAAATCTCAATTTCATCAGCCCGCAAATACCAGCCGAACAGCCACCATCATTATTAAAGTAGCTCCTCATTTGTCTTCACAAGGAGGCTGAGTTTGATCATATCACACCCACTACTACACAGAAAAATTCTGAAAGCGTCAGGAATTGAACTTGGGACCTCCAGATCTGTAGTCAGGAACTCTGACCTCTAGACTACAACGACTCATATTAAAATTGATTGTGTGCATTGTCCGTAGAGCCGTTCTGTCTTGCGAGCTATCCCTCGGCGTTCCACGCAGTGATGTTCAACCCTGTAGAGCCAAGAATACTCACAACAGCCAACTCTAAGGAAGGAGTCGGCCTATGGGACATCCGCAAACCTCGCAAGTAAGATCTCGGACTAATATTTTTTTTCCAATTGGAGGAAGAGCCATTGTTGATTTTCACAGGATATTGATGTGATCTCATGTTGTACCTATTCAAATAAAGAATTAATAGGTGTGTGTACTTACTTTTGCATTTGTGTTGGGGTTTCTAAATGGTGCCTCATCTTATTTGAAACCTGAAGTAAATCATCATCCCATTTTTTCCTCCAAGTAGAGTTATCAAATTGACATATTTTCATTTCAAAGCACTAATTGTTTGACTTTTTTTTAATTTGACTTTGTTTTTCATTTCTACATTTACAGGGTGTCCAGTGATCTGGAAAACAGAGAAAAGTCAGGAAATTTGCTTGGTCAGAGAAAAGTCATTGGAAAGTCAGGGAATTTGATTGAATTTGTGGAATTTTAACAAAAAATATACAATTTTTATTTACAATAGTCAAAATAACATTTTTCACCTAGTTAATACTCACTGCTAATATATTTTAACACAATTTTCCCTGTTGGGTATACTAACCTCCATTCTCAAAGTCAACAAGTGATTTTTGTGTCTTCTTTCCACCCCTTAACTGCACACATTCAGCCCAAAATTTAGTCATTGCTATGCATATGTGCGTGGATTTGATTATGTTATAGGAAGAAGAAACTAAAAAGGAATGGGCCTCACACCACCTTTAAACTGTAATTGTGTAAGGTGATCATATAATGTCTCAATATTATCTCACTGAAATCTAACTTAGATCGCATTAACCATTAGTCCACGACATTAGAATGAAATCCTTTAACCCTTTCATAGAGTGACACAATCTCAGGATGTGTATGTGTCTAAAAATATTATCACAATAAGACTTGATCTTGATAAAATAATATTTTAAATATACAATGACTGGAAAAGTTGGAAATTTAAGATATAGTTTAGTTGGTTTAGATCGAAGACACAGTCTAATAGTAACAACAATATGTATCATGTAGTAATTTTTTTTGCACTCGATCTTAATACCTGTTCTGGTTTATGTACTAATTACGCTAATGAGTTAGGGATGAAAAAAGTTGAATTTAGAGGAAGTGTATCTGAATTTACATGGTGGGAGAATGGAAAACAATTTAGGAAAATCCACTCTCAGTACACCTTATCGAGATTCAAACCCCCATCTGCAGTCTAGCCTAACACAAGCGTGACACCTTATACCATGCGGCCACTGAACCAGGTACGTATAATATTAATTTATCAAAGTAATAGTAAATAAATACACCTCAAGAAAACAGGCCACATTAGCCATCAGTTAAGTTTATATTAAAAACTCATTTTTATTCATATTAGCCACATGGCTGAGACTGCTACTAGTGGGCAGCTGAGTTTAATGTGCTGGTCTCAAGCTTTTTCTTTTTATTTTCTTTGTTTACCTTTTTAAATAAAGGGGGATATATTATGGTGTTAGAAAGTGTTTTTCAAATTGAGTTAGTTTTTGTAGGTGTACAAAGCTTCAAAAGTTTTGACTTCATATAAAGAAAAAAATTGCTTTTGTTTTAATGAAGCTTTGACAGTAAAAATATATTGACAACTAAAATACATATTTATTTTCAATTTTGTGATTCTTTTATATTATATAACACTACAATTTAATGCTCACTCGACAAAAGCTGAAGTAATTAAATTACATATTGTAATTATAACTCCATTTATTAGATCAAGCCAAAATATGTTAAACCTTTTTGCGATTAAGCATTTTATCGATTATATTTACTGTCGAAAGTGTTATAAATATTCACAATATGATTCACCCCTCCCCGTCCCTTTTCACCTCCTTATACATTAAACACCATAAAAAATATCCAGATTTCAATTTAGACTTTGGGAATATTTTATTTAGGTCACTTTGATTTGCGTTTGTTTCGAACCCAAATAAGTTGACTTTCCACACTCGTATTAGTTTTCTAATTCTTTAGTATGATTTTGTTAAAACATTGTGTGCTGTGAATGTTTAGGGTAATCGTTCACTATGGTGGAGCAAACGCCACACAGAGCTGCATGAGTGTTCGGTTCAACCAGCAAGGCACGCAGATCTTGGCTCTACGTCGACGGCTACCACCGGTCCTGTACTCCACACATTCTCCAAGCCACCTGTGCCAGTTTGATCATCCAGGCTATTACAACTCCTGCACTATGAAAAGCTGTTGTTTTGCCGGGGAGGACGACGAGTATGTGCTTTCTGGCTCGGATGATTTCAACCTGTATGTCTGGAAGATACCACAGGATGACAACAAAGGTAAATGTCAGGTTATCCCAAAATATTGGAAGACAGCAAAACGTTGGTGGATGGCACAATATGCCATGGAATTTTGAAAAATAGAACGGAGTACCTGCAATGTTTCCCCACACATAACCGAGAAAACACACGTAATCTTTTTATTTAGAAAAAGAACATTTTATAAAAAAACTGGAATATTTGTTAACCTGAGATTTAAGTTCATGCTTTAAATAGTAGCCCTTTATGTGTGTTATTCATTATCACATACCTTTTTTAAGGTAGAATTGCATAAATACTGCATTGAACTTAAAATAAGCCGGCCCCGAATATATATATTTATATATATACACATACACACACACACACACACACACTGTATTGGTCCGAATATAGCCGGTAGTTTGTATTAAAAATTGAAAGTAAAAAATAGGGGGTCTTATATTTCTAGCCTAGCATCTTATATCATTAATTTCAACTTACTTTTTGTATAAACCTGTTTGTATTGCATATTTATAACTAAAGCTAATAAATCTAGCACACAACATGTTTTCACATAAGTAAAAAGCTATAAAAATTAATTTTACTAAGGTATTTCTTATGTAAATTATCGTCACGGCATAGCTTCTTGTGTTATTATTATTATTATCATCATTATCATTATCATCATCATTATCATCATCATCATTATCATCATTATTATTATCACTATCATTATTATTATTATTATCATCATTATTATCATCATTATTATCATCATCACCATCATCACCATTCGGTTTATACACACGCTAATGTGTAATGGTAGGGTGATTGTGAGATGAAATGAAGGACCTACAGTTTAACGTAGAAACCGAACCACAGAGGAGGCCTGGCATTCCCCACATTCACAGGTTGTGATTAATACACGACTTGTCAGAGGTGAAGGAAGGGTTTGGTAATCAGATAAATTTGTGCCGGGACCAAGGATTGAACCTCGGATTTAAAGTCTTTCACAGATTATGTTTTGCTTTCCATTTGTAGCAAACCAGCATGATTATACAATGAAATTTACAAGTCAGTGATGTTAAAGAAATAAATGTTGTTTCAGGTCAGTGGGTCAGTTTGGCACACATGATTCTCCGGGGACATCGCTCCATTGTTAACCAGGTCCGGTTTAACCCCTCAAACTACATTATTGCATCTTCTGGAGTTGAAAAATTGATAAAGGTATTCCTCTTTCCTGTAATTTCTTCCATGTGTAGCAAAATGTACCCCACAATGTTAAATTATGTTTTCCTTTTTAGTTATAGTACTTTAAAACTGTTCAGTAATTATTTAATCACAAGTTAAAGCGTATAAATAAGTATCTATTTTTAATTTCTAAGCTAGCTGGGAGTGAGGGCAGGTAAACTATATACAAAAAGGCATCATGGTTTGAGTCCAGGGTCTACAAATTGACCAATTTAGTATCTGTGTATGCTCTTACTGGATAGCAATTTTCTTGGTGCTAGAGCTTACCTATTTATAAGGAAGTGTTTTATTTTACCAAGCATTTCCTAATATAACCTGTCTTTGCGAGATGAACTCAAGAGGAATTCAGATGGCGGATTGATAACTGCATATTAATATCTGCAGATATCCAGACTAAACAGTCAAACTCATGGTTAGGTTTGCTTGTCCTAGAAGATTTTATAAGCTACCTCCACACAAATGTGGGTGCATTTCCTCTAAAATGGTACAATCCTCATCCTTACCCCATTATTGGAGTTAAATTCAGATAGCCTTGACATGTAGTAAGAAGTAGTGAACAAAACTAACTAAAAACTAACCAGAAATTGTTTAATTTGCATAACTGACAGGTGACTTTGTAGTTTAAGAATGGTTCAAATTAGGGTTGTGCAAAGTACAATTATCTTTTGTTCTTTGTTTTATTTTTGAGGGAGACATTTTACTAAACAGACCCAGCCACAGGCAACATAGAGTTGATAATTTTTTTTAAAATTGTATTTATTAAATAACTTTATACACCAAAATCATTTATGAAATGTCTTATTACTCAAATCTTCGAATCATCGAATCCATCGAGTCTTGACATGTATTCAAGATTTGAGGATTCAGTGTTTTACTGGATTCGGTGGTCAATTCTTTCACCCATAATCAAGGCATAATATTTTGAATTCAAAAATTACTTAGTTAGTCCTACTTTAAAAGCACAACTTAATCTGTAATATTTATTTTGTTGTACAAAAGAGATAAGCATGAAAAAAAAAATGATTTAAAAAAAATATGGCTAGATGTAGAAAATATAACGCGCCTAATACCCTACCCTCCCACCTCAATGGGAAACTTGGACTTGACCGTTTCAGCGCATGCTCACTTCTAATACTTTCACCTCAACGGACAATCTTGTAAATATTTTAATGAACACATTAAAACTCTTCAAATACTGAAAATCAAAACTAGAACTAAAAACAAACTCGAAATAAATAAAACAAATTACAGCATTTTTTAACGGAAATAAGAATACATTACACACAATACAATGTCAGCCGCCATGACATGTACTCGTCAGAGTGACGATTAACTAAACATACTGTTAATTCTTTCTACCCAAATAGTTTTAATTATCTACAACTATGCAAAGAACCCCAATTTATTTCATAAGATCTTTAAGTTAGCTATTTTGTTGGATTTCATGAAAAATAAATACTGTTAACAGTTAGACAATGATAAAACTGTTTTATGTATGCCTACTGGCCTACATATTGTGTATCAAATTGGTTGTTTGAAATCGATTCAGGTAATCTGATCACTTAGTAAGCGCTATCATGTTTTAAGAATCAAATAACATCTTGCTAATTCATAATTTGTTTATAAATTGATTTTAACTTAGAGTTTATTATCTTTTTAAAATATGTTATTGAAGTAATTGTAAGAATATTCAAACATAGTAAACCTAATAATATGGGACCGAACATAACGCAAGAGTCGAAAATATGTTCGTGTTTTAGATAGAATGTATTCTCAGAATCGATATATCACAAGAATCGAATATATTTCTTGTTTTCTACGCAAAGATAGATAATAGATACAAAAGAAAATAATAATAAAACATACTTTGGCATTATTGAGTTCACTATTACCAATGCATGTTTTGTTGTTAAGCATGTTGTTTTAGTCTTAGTTAAAAAAATCTGTATTTTTATTTTTGCTATTTTATTAAAATAAATTATAATCCTTCAATGTTGATTAAAGTTGATCAAAAGATAACTAGGCCTAATCTCTTTGTTTATTTTACATGTTTTTTTAGAAATTTAACTCATTCTATCAACAGTTTTAAAAATAACTAAAAGACACTCAAATTTTGATCCAGTATTTTGCAAGGTGTGATTGATATTGGTTAAAAATTGAAAGCATGATTGAAATAAATCTTAATTTACAGTTTAGGTCTATATTGTATAATGTGTGTCTATTTGTAAATTATTAAAATTTCCAACAATTTGCTAGGATTCGGATGAATGTCGTTTTTTTGTTTGTTTTTTACATCTATTACTATTTCCAGCTTGTGGCCTGGGTCAATTTTAATCAAGCCATATATTTTCTACTGCCTGCATGATAGGCCTGTCTTAGCTGCATATGCTCTATAATTTAACTTAAGACTAGGATAGGCACAAGATCCAGTCTCTGGCTGTTAATTTATTACTGTGAAACGGTAAACCTAGCTTTCACCAATGATAATTTTTTCACCCATGCCGGTAATCAAACCCTTAGATCAGTAGACAGACACACTACCGAATGAGCTAAGCTGTCAGATAAATTGATATATTTAATTACTAAATAACAATTTAAATAATCAGTGAAAAGAGGTTTTCCTTATAGAGATAAATAATCAGTTATTAGACTTATCTATTATTATTGTTTATATAGAAATTACTGACTGGTGTGAGTAGGTCTGCTTGGAAGAAAAGGAGAAATGGTTATCAAAGGTTGAGATTGTGGGGGTGCCTGGATTGGTTATATATTGATGAGCCAGTTCGCACCTTCGAAGCTGAGAATTATTGCAACTATTGGGGAGGGCTCGTGTTACAAACAACACCAGGCCAAAGGTCCCTACTAGGATGTGCGAAGCTTTGAATAATTCAAAGCAGAATCAAATCTTTGTGTACTTCCTTTTTTATTTGAACCTATATTTGGCTTCGGCAACCATTCAAAGCTTCGTATGCTATTCGAAGTGATTATATTACACTTATAACTTATATTAAGTAAGAGTAAACCAAAATTACCTAAAAAAAATATTTTTTTGATCATTTTGAGTTTTAGAACATGTTTGTTTTATTTTTTTGGTGGCACTGGGAGAATTTCTTTAACACTTTGAATTACAAGTCGGCCATAACATTAAACCGCTAACCACTTTGCACACAAACACTGATTGGTACCAAATGAAGACATATTTATTCCTCTTGAAAGTATAGATTAAAATATTTTTTTAAAATCATTTTCAGTGTTGTGTTTTGTTAAACTTTTGAAGTATTTATTGAATATTGAATTATATTTTTTTAATTCACACACACAGCTATTTCATTTGTTTACTACATGAATCAGTATGTTCAATTCACACTCCTGCTAATGCGTAGACTACCGGCATAGTTGAGAGATAGTTGAGTGCATGTCATGTGCAAGGAACATAACATTCCTTAACTCTATTAGTGCCACGCCTCTTCCAGAATTTACATGCAAAGCGTGCCAGAAGCCTGTTAGGTTTTGTGTGTGAAGAATGCCACAGCCATTTCCTAATTTTTGTAAGGGTTTTCAAGAAAATTCGCCAAACCTTTATTTATGAAGTGATTATTTTTATTTCTCCATAATTTTAATCCACATGTACTGTTCCTTAATAATAATAAATTAATATAATTTAATTAATATTATTTGATTCTTAAATTTTAAATTTGATTTTAAATTTTTCTAAATTTTTAATTTCCTTTCAAAACCAAGGCTGATGAACACTAATGAATGTATTTAAAATAAAAATACATTTCACTATTATTTTGTTGTGGTGCATTTATTTCTATACAAGAAATTAAAGTTTTGAATATATATATGAGGATAAATAGGAATTATAGGAATTTTTATTTATTATCTTACATTATATATTTTTGGGCCATTATTGCTTACCTTACAGCAACATTTATTACATTGCTTACCCCACGAATAAATATGTATTATTATTTATGCCCACACATAATGACGTTTTTTTTTGTTTTTTTTAAACTTTTATATTGAATAATTTAATATATTTTTTTTACACATTATATAAATCCATAAAGCTATTATGCCTATTTACTTACATTGGTAAATAAATCTTTTCGTTCACATGACATAACATAAAAATCTAAGTAGTATATTTTTCTAAACTCAGAATAATTTAACCCATACATTTGAAAACTATTTACATCAGAATGAATGTTAGTCACACTTATGTTTTTCCATCCAGCTCTTATGTAAACTGGCGTTGCACTTAGCACCTTGAGTACGTGACCGTCCACCATTGTAAATGTACTAAAATCCCAGTTCCAATAACAAATATTAACAGTTGATTTTTGTTGCCAACCTTATATAAAATAATTAAGTAAATGTTCTCTTTCCAGTGATATATGACACTACTAATTTATCTATCAGTTAAAGTGAGAAATAGCACAAATCTAGAGAGCCAACCTTATGTTGGCTCTGGCATTTTTAATGGTAGTAGACGGAGCCAATCGGATTGTATCGTGACACTTTTAGCGATTCTAGGGGGAGTCGATTGGATTGTATTGTGGCACTTTTAGCGATTCTTGGCAGTGTTGATCAGATTGTATCGTGGCACTTTTAGCGATTGTAGGCGGAGCCGATGCTCTTGGCACTAAAAGGGTTAAAATGTTAATTTTGATAAAATCTCAGGTATTTAACTAAAAAAAATTAAATAAAATCTACAAAAAACTTGTTATTTTATACATATACATAAATAATTAATTTATAGGTAAAATTATTATTATCATAATGATCATGTTATTTTCAAGATTTGCTGGAGAAGTATGCACTTTCAAATTCAGAATTATAAATTTTTTTAGTAATTCACATGGCAAGATTTAAATGTATTAATAAGATAAAAAAAAGCTACCTTGTTGATTTGTAAAATAGGAACTGAAATTTATTAAATATATATTTAAATAGATTTATAAAACCAAAATTTTATTTGTTGATTTGTAAAACAGAATAACTAAAATTTGTAACACCAGACTTCTCAAATCTATAAATGCACCTGCTGAATTAACTTAAGCTCATATTTTTTAGAATGTTGTTCTTGCTCTTGAACATCTGTTGACTCTTGTTTTGTTAATTCTGTTTTGTGTGTGTAAGGTTATTGAAGCACCATGCAGGGTAAAACCAATTATATTAAAGCAAATATTTGTATTATTTTACTACTCACTCAGGCTGTAGGCATTTTAATATAAAGGTGATTTAAATATAACATTTATATGTTGGCGATAAGCTACAAATAATAGTGTTAAAAAATGTAATATTTAGTTTGATTTTATTTCTCAATGTCAACATAATATTTTTATCAATCAAATTTAAATGGAAAAATATTAAACCTTGATGGAGCTTTGAGAATATTTCCCATATTTGACTCGACTTCACTTAGAGCCAAAAAAGTGGACTTCGCACACCCCTAGTTCTTACCTATGCAACAAACCGAGATGCAGTACCTGCAAAATTCACTAATCTTTCGCCTCATTCAACAGAAGAATCACACAAATCAAATATCCTATGAAGGGCCACCATGAATACTCCAAAGAAAATCTTATTCACCTGTTACAATGCAACTACTGCATTGCTGAATACATTGGCCTCACCACAGGAATATTCAGACAACAAATGAATTGTCACCATTTTGATACCAACCACAACGTCCCTGACAAATCAGTAGCACTTCATACCCAATCGCATAATGCAGATTTTGATTCATGCTATAGTATTAGAGTTTTAGAGTTATACAAGCCCTCCCAAATAGTTGCAATACTTCCCAGCTTCGTAGGTTGGAACTTGCTCACCAATATATAACCCAAATACAGCTACCCTCCTGGTCTCGACCCTTGATAACCATCTCTCCTTTCCTTCCAAGCAGGCCCACTCACGCCAGTCAATCATTTCTACATAAACAATAATAATAAATAATAATTGATAATTCACTCATTAAATATAGAATAAATACAACCTACCATCCATCCACAAGAGTCAAGGCACAAGTTTGAACAGGCAACTTTGGAATCCAAGCAAAAAAAAAAAATGAAACATACCCCAACAGTATCTAAGTGACCATGATCTACCTCTAGCCATGCTTCTATAGTCCAGTTGGTATTTTACTCTCCTCTGATGAAGGGGGTGACTGATGTACCCTAAAAATGTCATAATTATGTGTTTTGTTGTGTTTTAATTATGAACTTAGAGGACTAGAGTGTTCTGGTGTGTAGGCCTTGCCCTTCTATCTTCTTTTCAATATATAATTTAATATGACTCTTTTCCATCATTTTTCCTTTGCTTATTACACACTTGTTTGTAATATTTATTTCTAAGATCATAAGTCTAGTCATCATCACAACATAGAGTTAAACTACTTTAGTTTTTTCATATGAATAATAGTTTTTAATATTCAATTAATATACCCTTAAAGGTAGCAAACCTTGCGTGTTTTCACTATGGTGCGGATTAAATTATATGGCATAAGGAAGCCTGTCATGGTAAGACTATAAGTTTTCAGTGTAAACTATCTGTACGTTGAGATAATTGAACAGGGTGTCCAGCTACCTGGAAAACCTAGAAAACAGGGAAAAGTCAGGGAATTTTCTTGGCCAGGAAAAAGTTATGAAAAAGCCGGGGAATTTGATTCAATTTCTGTAATGTTCACATATTTACCAAATATGCAACTCTTATTTAAAATAGTCAAAATAGCATTTTTGTCTTTTGTCCAATTAATTGAGGCAAGAATCTATTTTAACACAGTTGTCTCTGTTGAGCACGCTAATCACACTTCTCATGGTCAGCATGGCATTTTCATGTTTTCTTTCCACCACTCTACCACATGTCTTTAGTCAAAGTTGAATTATGGTTATGGGCATGTGGGAGAATTTATTACATTATTTGAAGAAGAAAATAATAATAATAATAATAATTATTTGTCTCTCAACAATTTTACATTACCGGTACTAGTGTAAGACGATATTTTAATGAATAAAATTATCTAAATTAATCTAACTTAGATTGCAATACTGAATAGGTGCTCACTTTAGGCTGATGCCTTTTAATACCTGCATAGAGTGACACACTTTTAAAACATGTATTGGTCTAAAAATATTATTGCATTAAATTTTCATCTTAACAAAGTAATTTTTTAATAATTAGGGACAGGAAAAGTTGAATTGGCTCTGGAAAATCTGATTAAATCAGGGAATTTTAAATTATAGTTTGGCTGCAGGACTACCTGTAATGAGCGTAAATTTGTATCTTAACTTTCAATATTTTTACTAACATAGCTTTATAGTAAAATTGTCAAAGCTGGACATTTTTGGAAGCCCATTCAAAGTTTATATTTTTTCCAAGCAAAGGCAAGGTTTTCAAAACTTCCCACATCCTAGTTCAAATCCTAACTCGATATATTGATGTTTGCCCTATGCATTTTTTTTTTACTGGATCTCTCACAGTATTTTTAATTTAAAACACCTTATATTAAATTACAAATAATCCTTATGCTAAACTTGCAACAACAAAAAGGTGTGTGTGTGCGTGCGTGTGTGCATGTGTGTGTTTTTTTTATTTTTTAAATCTGAGTCTGAAATCTATATACCAGTAATAAAGCTTAAACTCTTGTTACTATTTAAGATTTAACCAAGAGAATCATGGAATAACATTTACTGAGCCTATTTGAAATGTTTTGCCATCATACCACATATTTTATATCCTCTGTTAAAACAAACTAATTAAAAAATAAAAACAAAAAAACACACAAGGCAAATTAATTTGAAAAAAATGCACGAGAATTTCCTTGGAGAGTGTATGGAAACCTAAATTTTGGAAATAAAAATTCACTCCAGTGCACCCTGCCACCGCACCTCGTTTAGAGTAAATCACCTCACCCCACATATATTAGTGATTGGTTGAAATTGTTATGAGCAGTTCTGGAGTCCATTTCCGCTACCTGAGTCGTCGGGGGGTCTATCAATGGAAGAAGAGTCTATTGAGAGGATGAGAAAGGTGTTTTCTCACGAGGAATATATTAGCTTGGTTCTCCGCAGTGGACAGGTGAGCTGGAGTCATACCACAATGATAAATATAAGTTGGCCACATATATCAGTATCTATCTTATTTATTTGGCTTATGAGGAAAGAGAACATAATTATTTTTTCTTATTCAAACACACTTTTTATTTTTGGATATGTTTTTATAGTTTTTGATGTCCATTCTAAAATTAAATTGTTACTAAAAAAAATAGCAGCTTCAGTTTAAAGAACTGAGACTGATGTCTTGAGGGTTTGTTGTGCTGATCACATCCATCCATCCATCCATCCACAAATGTTGGCACTATCATTGCTAACAGTGGCGACCACTTGGTCAGTTTAGCTCAATTGCGGGCTTACGCCAGGTTGTTTTTTTGTTTTTCCAAAAATAATAATTATGCTTACTTAGAATAACCAAATCATGGTTTAAAGTAGGAGGATCACCAGCCCACTTATCTGAGTAATGCTGGACACAAAAAAACATTTAGGTTTTGGATTTCTAAGATTGGGGCTCATTTTAAAATCTTTTTAAACCCTATAGGGTTGTTAAAATTGTAACATTTTAAATTCATAGAGTTGTAATGTTACTGTATTTCACAGCCCTTTTATTATTCTAAATAAACATATATTTTAATAGAACAAAATTAATGTATTTTATTTTTATATTTCATGATAGAAACTGTCTGGCAAGGTCCTCCTCATTCTTTAATATCTCTCTCTTGAAGTAGGAGTGTGAATATTTGCTGAGCACACTTTGTGTAAAGTTTTGGATGAGTTTAGCTCAAGGGAGGTTGATCTTTAATTGAATGAATGAGTATAGTGTTATGCAGAAAGCAAGATAAGAAGGGGGAAGTACTACGCACAAAGTAAGTGAATAGTGTCTCATTTCACCCATATTTCTGACACTTTGTTAAGAAACGAGAACCAGAAACAATGCTTCGTGCATCATAGTAAATTTGTATTTTCTTTAATGGCAAATCAACATGTAAGCGTTTTTGGGACTAAAATATATAATAGTGGCAAGTCACACCAATATGTAATATAAAGATGTTTTCTACGTTTGATAATAAATCATGAAGTTGAAAAGTAATATTTGAGTACCTAATTAGCACATCTTCACTATCCACTATAAAAGCATCAAGATGGCAACATCGTATCAAGGGAAGGTGGGACCATGTATCTGATCTCCAACACTCTTAAGAACATTCATGGACTCATTAATTTCTTAAGTGAAAATAATATTGATTTCTACAAATGAGGCATTTATATATACATTAAACAATGCCAATTTTGAAGAATTGAACCTAGCCATATTGAAAGGAACTGGGTGCTGACTGCCCAACTCTGGTATTATAATGTATTTTCAAGAGCTGGGTCTAATCCAATTCTTGAATCCCATTACTTATTTTACCTATGAATTTGAATCTTAGAAAATATGATAAACATAACAGGCTCTCTCCTATATTAGTACGATGTTGTTAACATTCATTCTTCAGTTGTTATAAAAGATAAAATAATAACTAAATCTTTTTTTATAAAGTATTCATTATAAAATTCATACATTCAGTTGAGTGTAAAATAAATTATCTCAGATCTGGTTGTGTGGATTATCCAATAGTTGAACTAAGCTACAAAAAAGCAGCATAACATTTCTAGAACAAATTTATTAAAAAAAAAGTTTTTCCTTGAATTTTGAAAGTTAAATATATATATATTGTTTTTGAATGTGATATTTGTTAGAATCCTTAAATTTTTAATATCCTTCAGGATTAAAGGGATTATAAGCAGCCATTACTAATTAAATATAGTAAAAAAGACATCTAGAAAAATTATTATAGTTCCAAATATACTTTGGCTGGACAACTCTGTATACTGCTAACTACTTCAATACTAAATGTATGTTACAGTCTTGTCAATGAATGTTTTCAGTTTATGTCTCATGACTACAGTCACCAATCGACAAAGGAGGACCCTCGCATGATGGCGTTCTTTGACTCATTGGTGCAGCGTGAGATAGAGGGTTGGAGCTCTGAGGACAGTGTCAGCTCGGAACTGTCTGCCTCGGTCTTTACAGAGATTGTTCAAGAAGCCGCTCGGTCTTCTTCATCAGACTCAGAGTCTGTAAGAACTGGTAAGTGTTTAAGCCCTTCGTGCTATTAGTTTTTGTTTCATTTCTGCACCAGATCTTGCAACCATTTTAGGCTAGCCAAATATATACACTAATGGGATAGAAATTAGGTGGCTAGATTTGAGAGGAAATGTGTTCACATTTATATGGAATGAGAATGGAAAACCACCCTCAGTACATCTGACCAAAATTCAAAATCTAAACTCTCTATTACTGGTAAACAAGACTAAGGTTGACACCTTAGCTTGTATGCCCTCTGATGCAGGTTCCTTCATGTTAGTTGAGTCAAATTCGATATTTTGTTTAGTATTAGGTAAGTAATTTGATTAGTGTGAAGATTTGTTAACTTATTCATATTGCATTGTGTTTTTAATCCATTTTGAGCAGGGCTGGGTGGATCATTATGATAGATAATGCCATAATCACTGCACAGTCGATTAGGTTAAGATGATAATTGGCCACTCTGAAAGTAGCAATACTCTATTGTTACACTGGCACTGGCAGACAAACCTTGTTATTTGTAACTTTGTACTATTGTTTGGAAACATGGTGGGCAGTGAGGGGGTTGAAGAAAGGAGGGAAGAGGGCTTTGTAGGTTTTCACTTAATGAAGAAGAAAAAAAGTTAAAAAGGATAGGTAGTGGGGAATCATGCTTACCAATAGATTCTCCAGAACTGGATGCTAACACTTGAAACGTTGATGGAAGATGGGAGTGTAGTGGTAAAAGAACCAGCAAGTGAAACAGAGTGAGAGTGATGGAGGTTAGATTTAAAGGTCAACACTTTGTGAGCAACAGACCTCTGTGGATAAAGTTTTACAGCATGAAAGGGTAAATATAGGGGTTGTCGGTAATCGATACATTTAAGGGTGTTAAAACTAGATTATTATTTATGAATAATGAACCGTTCAAATATGTATTCACTTTTATACTTTATTAAATTCTGCTAATAGCTTTTACTAATTATAAGATGACTTTAAAACTAATATTTTAGTTTATTATTGTTTGGCCTTTAGTACATTATTTGAAATATGAATAATACAAATTGTTAGCTACTCTTCATGAAAAACTGGGATCTTAAATTAATCCTTTTAATAACTTTGGGATAGTTTTATGGATGTGCAAGACTTAAAAATATCTTAATCAGATGAGAAAAAAGAAAAATCTCAATCTTATCCTGAAAGTTAAAAATGAATCTAAAAATTGGAAAAATTTGAAGAAAACTGAACTGCAACTAACGACATTAAGAAATTTACAAACCAAACAGAGAATTTATTATGTCTAATAATTCCAGATAGACGTGAAAATAGGCAGCGCTTCTACCCCTCTTAGGCCTTACCCCCCTCCACCCCC
>CABFVZ010000389.1:198420-241779 GCA_902151445.1 Timema monikensis
CCCCCCCAAAACACACCTTTACTATAAAATGTTTTGGTTATAAATATTGTTTGTCAATACCAAATTTGACATTATAAGCTGTTATACTACAAAATTAAAATATAAATGGTGTCCATTGCAACTAACAGCATTTTATTAATTGCATTTAAAATGTGTATGGGCTAAATCCTAGGTGTTTGAATGAACTATAAGATAATACAAAGCAAGCGCCAGCCTAGATGTCAAAAGGATTTCTCTAAAATATGTATTTACTTTAATAAACATTATGACTCTGGGAGTACCTTGATTTCGAGCTTCGAACCAAGCTTGTCATTAAAGCTCAAGATCAAAATCGAAAGTTTCACATGCTCGTAATTTTCAAGCTTCCTCTTGATGTACATACTATTCAATTTTTAAGATACAATGGTAAGTATAAACTATTTAATTTAGATTATATTGACAGTTTCACTTTTAAATAATTCATATAATGAAATCCTATTTTTGCTTTATTAAGTAACTGTATTATATTTAGCAGAAGGTACAGGAAAGGAGGATAGAAACATATAGGATAAATGTAAATAAAAAAAAGGCTTTTACACTGAAAAGACTACACAATTCACAATTTACATTGCTGCCATTGGACAAAGAGGTAATGGCTGCCACTTCAAGGAAATTGATTGTTACCGCTTAATCCCCCAATCTAGGTTTTATTCTATTAGGGGTTTGGGCAGCAAATATCTTTATTGGGCGTGCATTACAAAATTACACTCAAATATGGGCAGATTCATCTTGCAAACAACTTTGTCACAGGCCTATAAAATTTCAAATTATAAGTTTAACAGTCTAATTTAATTTAAAAAAAAAGATAGAAACAACTTTGTCACACACCTTTTAAATTTCAAATTACAAGTTAAAATAGTCACATTTGATTTAAAAAAAATTAAAATGGTTAGTTTATGCTCAAGAATTTATAGTTAATACAAGATCAGATTTCGCTTTGCTTTGTGAAAGCTTTGTTGGAGCATAAACAGCTCCTTTACATTTTCTTTGAGTAATTGCTCCCTTCGTAGAGTACACACATTCTTAGCACTTTAAAAACCTGTTCACTTACCACTTGAGTAGCAAGAATAGGTAAGTACAGTAGAGCGTTGGAAATCTGGATGTCAAAAATTCGAAGCGTCGCAAATCCGGATCGGCGGTGAGAGCAGGTAGGGGAGGTAGTGGAAGGTGTCCTTGAGAGTTCAACGACTTAGCCAGTCACCTCTCCTTGGTCACGTGCTCGGCTCATTTCTGTGCTATCATTTACAAACTTTACAGCAGTGGTAAAACCTTCGTCGTATAGTTGCCTTGTGATGTTTTAGTGTGCAAGTTAAAACAGTACATATTTTTACTTTATTAATCATGTCATCATTATCAAAGGAAACATAATTTTTTATCTATAGAGGATAAGTTTGAAATTCTATGAAGACTGTCTAAAGGGGAAAGTGGTGCATCTCTCGCTAAAGTATATGGTGTGTGGTATCACTATTAGTTACATTAAAGCAAAGAAAGACAGTTTGCAACATTTTTCTTCAAAACTAGATTCTGAAAAAGGTTCACAGAAAAGAAAAACCACAAGAACGGCAAAAAACAGTGCATTGGAAGACGCTATTTACATTTGGTTTACACAAAGGAGAAGTTTAGGTGAGCCTATTTATGGTTCACTCATTTGTGAAAAGGCGATCCAGATGAATGAAAAACTTGGCAGGCCTACAGATTTCAAGGCTAGTCCGGGTTGGCTGAAGAATTTTAAAATGAGAAATGGGATTTGAGAACTGGGTGTCCAAGGTGAAATATTATCTGCTGATAATGCTGCCGCAAGGATATCTAGGGAAAAATTTGTTAGCATGGCAATTGAGGAGGGCTACACAAGAGATGATGTTTACTACGCTGACAAAACTGGGCTAAATTGGAGTTCCCTACCCCGGAAGTCATTGGCTTCTCGTAGAGAAAAATTCGCAAGGTCGCAAAGGAAAGAGTGACAGCAATGGTTTGTGCTAACGCAAGTGGCTCTCATGCTCTGGATCTGTTAGTTATCGGAAAAAGTAAAAAGCCACGATGCCTTAAGAACATTAAAACCTTACCTGTAATTTACAGGTCACAAAAAAACCAATGGATGGATGCAGCAATTTTTACCGAATGGTACAAAGAATATTTTCATTCAGAGTGTTAAAAAACATAGGAAACAAAACAAAAAAGAAGGCAAGGTGGTCCTCATCATTGAAAATGCCGCAACTCACCCCGGCCTTGATGTCTTGAACAAAATAGACAATAATATTCAAGTCATGTTCCTGCCTCCAAATGTAACCTCCATACTACAACCGATGAACCAGGGGGTCATAGAAAAAATTAAAAGAATTTATAGAAAACAGATGCTTTGTCAGCTCTTGCTAACTGAAAGAGACGAAGAAAGTGTGCTGCAGTTTGTGAAAAACCTCAGCCTAAACGACGCCATTTACATGGTAGCAGATGCCTGGGGATCTCTCACTGACGAAAACTTAAAAAATGCTTGGAAAAAATTGTGGCCAATCCCCGAGACCCGAAATCAAGGACAAGATGAGGAAAACTCTCAAACTCCATCGGACGCCAACACTCCTACTTACTGATGTTGAAGTTGTGGCTCTATTTCAGACATTGTCTGGATTTGAACAGTGTGATGAACTTGACGCAAGGGAGTGGTTTGAAAGTGATGGCAATGACCCTGGTTATCAGCATTTGAATGATGACAAAATAGTTCATCAGGATAATTGAGGACAATGATAATGGAAGCAATGTACGAGAGAGTGACGACAATGAAGAAATGGATGCTGAAGAAGCTGCTGGTCTTTCACACTCAGACACCTATGAAACATTCCAGACAGCTATAAACTGGTTAGAGAAGCAACCTGAGGGGACGGCAACACAACTTGTACTTCTTAAAAGACTGATAGACATGGATGCAAACAAACGTACGTCAAGTCTTGTACAAAAAACATTTAAGCACTTTTATTACCCAGTAAGTTACCATTAATTACTGTAGATTTTTTTTTGTTTTTTTTTCTAAAAAGTATTGTAGATTTACTAATCTAAATTACATAATGTACATGTTCTTATTCAATATACTTTGTTAAAATATTTTGTGTACTGTATTTTTCGAACCCTTCAGCCTCTATTTTGCAATACAGTAGACTCCTGAGCGTCATGTATCCTCTAGTCAATACATTACATATGTATACAGTTATTGAAAGCACATTTGAAAATCCGGAAAATTCAGTACCTGGATGGGTCCTGGTCCCGATCGATTCGGATTAACGACGCTCCACTGTATTTCAAAACTAAATGTTTGAGTGATGGAAAGCAATCTGCATTGTCAGCCTACTACTTGCAAGGACTTTCTGATCTATTTATCAGAGGCTCCTTGAGATACTTCTCAAACTGTTCTAATGGGGAAGCTATTGCCATTGAGTTCTCAGGTTTATTTTTAACTGTGGACACACATTGGAGCTGGCTCCAAATAGGACTTGATTCAATTATTTCCCGATTAGGTTCAGAAATCATTGCACTTGTTAATAAAACGAGAGGGAAAAAACATTAGACCTAGGTATTTGCCATTTGAACATAAGTTTCATATAAAATGCGTTTGGAATACCTAGTTTGTGGAGCTTACTGTTGATGATGGAAATTGGTAGGTATGTTTAATCACTGATCTTTGAGAAATAATTTATGTATTAAGGAAATCAAATAGGTTATATTGAAATTTTCCTATCTGAACTTGTGAAGCTGATAAGTTCAATAGCTCTTTCTTCATTTTATTGCTAACTGTTACTCTCTGGACATCATTCAAAAGAATTGAAAGGATACTGTTTGCACAAAACTTGGAACATCCATAAATCAAAATCGTGTTTACTTGAAGCAAAATGGCCATTTCCTATTTAATGTTCATATGATGCATACTTTTCTATTTACATCCTAACAAATCTGGCTAATAATTATTGATTAAAGAAATGTAAGAAAACTAATTTTAATTAAGTTTTCATGAGCATAGGACCTACAAATCTCAATGTGGAAATGTTGAATTTGTTATGTTGTTGGCATTGACAGAGAAAAATAAATTGTAGGAATCTTAATTTTGCTATGTTGTAGAGTTGTAACCTGTGAGAAATGTTATCATAGTTTTGTTGAAAGCAAACACAATATTTAATAATTAATAAAAAAGAATACCTTTGTTTATAATTAGTAGAATTTAAATAATTCCACTATGAATATCAGTTAAACATTTCTTTTTTTCAAAGTTTGACCTAGAGGTTAGTGCTAACATGGTATTATATACTTACCAAGTTCTTGAGATGACCAATCGAAATATGGGCATAAAAAATACTCGCCCGAAATTCAGGGATTTTTTGATGTCCGATTTATTTCCTGAAATTTCGAGTGCCTGACCACCTCTACATTCTATTGGAACTCCTCATGAGAGAGTGTTAAATGCGCAACGCAACTTCCTAAAAGAGGAAACCACAAAACAAAGGGAGAAATAAGGAAATTGGTAAAGAATTATCTAGCCCAGTGGTTCCCAAACTGTGCTTCCCTATTAATTTATACACTGGATACTCTGATTATTTAAAAAAATAAATTGATTGAGCCACCTCAAGTTTACATGTTGAGCTATTTTCTTGCTGAATCATAGTTGAAGTGAAATTATTTCCCTCCCTCATTTTTCCCTATTTTCTTTCACATAGATGTATATTTCTCAGAATTAACAACCCTCTCCTGGACACCTGCTATCAGGACTGGTGGTTATTCCACTAATTTTAGTGTAATTTCAAAGTCTATAAATACAGATCGCAGTTTAGTGATATGCTATTTCTCACCCGTTCTCAACATAGTACTCACCACGTTTGTTAGGTGCCTTGTTCTCATGTTATTTATATATTATTCAGAGTTAATCAATTTGTTTGTATGTCTTCATGTCAATGTGGATAAAAATTCTTAATTGTTAATAAGAGCTCCTATCCTCATATGTTTAGTTGTAGATACAATAAAGTGAGTGAACTATCATTGATACTATTATTTTTAATATGTATCATGGATCAGTGGCTAAAAAGAGTTAATTTAAGTAAACAACCAAGTACTAATCCAGCAAGTACAAGTGTAACCAACATTGTAAGTGAATCTCAACGTTTTACGCCTCCATCAAAAAATGACATATCTAGAACTGTTGAAAGTAGTAAAAACGGAAATATAATGATTCCTATTTGTCTTTGGGATTTATGTATACAGGTGATAAAATTAACCCTGATGCACTATGCGTCTTGTGCAACAAAGTGTTATCAAACAGTTTTCTGTTACTTGATAAACTTTGTAGACATGGTGATACTAATCACCCTGAATTAAGGATAAAGATGTTAATGTTTAAATTACTTTGCGAAGAAATGGGAAGCGAACACACCGCTGCTACTTCACACAGAAATAAGATGGCTGCCTAAGGGAAAGGTTCTTGTTAGAGCTTTTGAGCTTTGCTCTGAAATTTATTCTTTTTTTATTGGTCACCCATTTGAGCTTTCTCCCTCTTTGGTGAATACCTCTTGGCTTGCTTAGCGGACATTTTTAATGAACTAAATATGTCATGTCAAGGAAAGGGTTTATCTGTATTTACAACAACCGACAGAATAGTGTCTTTTGATTGTAAACTTGGATTTTGGAAGAGATGTGTTGAAAAAAGACAGTATGAATGCTTTCAAACTTTGAATGACTTCTTGATAGAAACAGAATCTAGCCTAGAAGAAACTATTCATAGTAGCATCACCCAACATTTAAATGGTTTGCAGCAAGTGTTGAAGAAATACTTTCCATCTTATACAGATTACTATGACTGGGTACAAAATCTATATTGTGCTTCAGAGAAACCTGGTGCAATATCTATGTAAAATTACGAGTGTTTGATAGATATTACATCTGATAGTGGTTTTAAACAGAAATTCATTGAAGTTCCTCTGGTTGAATTCTGGTGCAGTTTTCTTCAAGAATATCCACAAGTGTTTAAATATGCATTACTTAAACTTCTTCCGTTTCCAACAACTTATCTGTGCAAAGCTGGATTATCAAGGTATGCAGCAACAAAATCTAAATATCGTTGTAGACTGGACATTGCACATGACGTGAGAATTCAGCTGTCTACAATCTCTCCCAAATTTAAAGGACTTTGTGAGACGAAGAAACAACACCATTCTTCACACTAGTACCCTATAAAGTAAGATTAATGTTTACTTAGTATACTATTGCATGTATCATTTTTATGTCACTCTGTAAAAATAACATATTTTAATATACTTTTTAAATGTTGGCTAGCAATCATTCAGACACACTGTATTTTATGCAAGCAAGGGTGTGAGTATCCGTGGCTATCTTAGAAAGCCAAAAGGGATCCACAAGAGAAAAAGTTTGGGAACCACTGATTCCAACCCATAGTTAGGAACATGTAAACGAAATAACATAAATGGCGAACACATGAAGTGGACAACACACACACACACACACACACCTAAGGTGGTTAGGAACATCTTAAAGGAACGGAAAAAAGAGTTCCTTTTGTGTTTCTAACCACCTATCCTGTACCTTCTTCCAAATATATTATAAATCATTTGGTAACTTAACAAAATGTTAAAACTTATTATCTCATTTCACATAATAACGTAATGGAGCTCTAAAACAACTTTCTACTGGTAAACTAATTCAATATTTTCATCCATTTTGAATCATTCTCTACCACGCCCCTTATATATATATATATATATATATGTATGTAGGTAATGTAGGTATGTAGGTATGTAGGTATGTAGGTATGTAGGTATGTAGGTATGTAGGTATGTAGGTATGTAGGTAGGTAGGTAGGTAGATAGGTAGGGGTAAATATTTCATAAGTGTAAAAGAATTGAATAGCTCGCGTCATTGGACCAGCGATAGGCAGGTCTTTGTTCAATGTTGCGTTCAAGGGGTTAGAAGTCCGTTGAAACTGTCACTTCTTCTAGTCCACCATACTTGCTGAACAGTTGGTGAAAACATGGTAATCAAATCAGGGAACATCCATGTAATGTAAGTAGAACATAACAACATTATTGCAGAACATATCAATTTTAACTCTCTTCTTTGGATTCCTTTATATTATTTTAGCATTTGGTGCAGATTATAGCTTGTAGATGTCATTTGAATTAAGTGACATGCTACAATTCTTGATTGAACTTAAAGGAATGAAAGTAAAAATAGCAAAATAGATCACTAAATACTTCAATAATTATTTTTTGCTATTTTTTTAAATTGTACCTTTCTAAAATTATAATATTGGTTCAATTAAACATTTAACATTAAGAATATATATTCTTTTCAACTTTTAATATTTAAAACTGGTATTAATATGTTTTGTTAATATATAACAAACAAGCAATCTATACTCGTACACTAGACAACTTAAGTGTATGTGTGTGGCAACATTCATTTGACTAATAAAACCTGCTCCCTCTCACACACACAAAAGTATTACTTTCACTGCGCACACACACCTGCACATCACATGTCATTAATCATTACATATACATTTTCTGAAAAAATAAATTTACCTATATCTTAACATGATCAACTACAAAACTAGTATTAGTCACTATTTGGTTTTTGAACTTTGTTCTCTGTTTAAAACTAGTGTTGATCAACATTACAATAAATATTTAACCAAACTTAAATTTAAATTTAAAAAAAAGCTATTTCTATTTCATATGGTCTACTAGAAATATTTTAACCATCTTATTTTTCATTTTAAAGTATGAACATCATCTTTTTTTAAGCATTAAAAATTGAATTGAAATACATTTCATAGTAAGATAATTTCCAGCCAAAGCCCATACAAGGCTCATGCGCAACTATGCATAGAGGAATGGAACTAAAGTGATCATGCACAATTATTACATTAAGAACTAATAAATGAAATATAACACTTTTCAAATTTCTAATGGCTTGTGATTCTTACTTTTCTTATAGAGTAATTAAAATTACAATTTCTCATTTTGGCTTAATTCTATGAACTTTTATTTTGAATAAGATATAGTAAAGTTGGATAGAAAACATATACCAGGGAACAAACACAATAATGCCCTTTACAATGAAAAGGAGTACACAGTTCACACTTTACATTGCTGCCATTGGACAAAGAGGTGATGGATGCGTCTTTAAAGGAAATCGGTTGCTGCCTCTTTATGAGGTAGTGGCAGCAATGTGAAATGGAAACTAGGTCAGAGCTAAATTGCTATGATGAAAAAAATAATTTAAATTTGGCTAGGTGGTAAGAGAACACCTTAGAAGAAAACATTTTAAATCATTTTAAAGCAAAAATTGTAGAGATGACTGTGAAATGGGGAATGAGAAGAAATTTCAAAATTTATAGAAAATATAAATTTTGCGGATAGAAAGTGGGTTATTAAGGGTTTTTTAAATTTTAAAATCATGATCTATGTTGAAGGAGCGCTATAAATTTTAAAAACCAATAGAAAAAACCTTTCTAAATGTGTTAGAATATTTAAATACTTTAAAGCAGTCAAGACAAAATTCAAAATATAGTAAATATGGTATATAAAACTTCTTTGTAGTTTATTTTTTCCTTTTCTTTAGTTTTATCAGTTTCCTTTATTATAAAATTATTTAGCCACTTGGCCACTTCATTTTTAAACATTAAACATACATAAAACTTCAAAATTAGTTTAAGAAATATGTGTTTGTCCTGCTGGAAGAACTCACATCAGGAGTTTTATATGTCTTGAGGATGGCGCCGACGATTTGGTGAAACATGTCGAGATTATTGGCTGATCTACACTCAGCAAACTAAGGAACAAGGGTATTCAACACCAGATAAGAATAGAATTCAATATTGTTAATATCAATTGCTTTATCTAATACATCTCCTTCTCTAATTCATATTTTCTGTTACAACCTCTTTACATTTGTTTTTATATGTCTTATTTAGTTGGGTTTTTTTTACTTTAACTCATTTGTTATCACTATATGAATTTTAATATGTTATCTTTGTATGTGACCTAGACTCACATTTTTAGTGTGTTATATTTAACCTTTTTTAGACATTGTTGAGAGACATTTAGTGTAATTTTCTTAAAATTGTCTATTGATCTTAGATTTGCTACTTATTATATCATTGTTTATATCTTACCTATTGTTCTCTTTGACTTTTATGAGTTCCAATTTTTTTGTAAAGATTTTTTATTAATTTTAATTCACATTGAATTCTATTATTACGACAAAATATAATAATTTTTCAAGAATAAAACAGCTAAAAACCTTGAACTTCGATTCTCCTTTGAGAACATTTCAAAAATTTAATTTGAGCTCTCTTTGAATTTAAAGAGAGGGCATCACATATGCCTAGTATGGTTTTCTTTTTCTTTAAGTGAATATACTGGCTGGTTTAAAAATAATTAAACTGCTTCATATTGTATTCTTGAATTGTTATGTAATTGTGAAAAGTTTAAACAGGCAATTAAACTTGTAACAAAAAAAAACTGTGTTGATTGGATTAGTGAATTAAAAAATAACTTTTTTGTTGTTGCAGACACTAGAGAAACAGAGCTCCAAGCTCTTGCGGCTGCGTACGTTGAATCATTGGAAGACTTCACTTCAAGAATGGGCAGGGGTGAGTACCCCTCATTCATAGTTGTCATGCACTTGGAGAACAGGGAAAACAAAGGGAATTTTTTGTGGCTTAAAAAACTTTAATGTTTGTGAATTTGCGACATTTAAGTGCAAGCTTTAAATAAGTAGGCCTTTGCAGTGAAGAAAAAGCGACTGAAGAAATTAATAATTTATTACTCAGTCAATATCTACATTTCAGTAGTTAAAAGTAAAAATAAAGAAAGAGGTAAGCGTCAAAAGACAAAAGTTTTAAATTAATATTTAAAGAGGACACAAACAAAACTGTAGATCATAGCTGAAAGGTGACCCTACAAATCTGGTAGGGGTGCTATAATCAAGTAAACAGTGGCAACACAGCACATGGTATTAGGTACCACAGAATAAAGAGTACATTAATTTTTCTTCAATACTCCCATTAGATTAAATGTTTATACTTGAAAACAAAAAGGATCATAAAGAATAACTATTAATGTTGTAGAGTCTGCTTGATATTAAAATAATTTAGATCGCTGTATACTATGGATCTAGTTGTCGGGTCTAGAAAAATATGTTTAGTTTCCTGATGACTCCGGGGGCTGTTTGGTAAGAACCACATTTGCTTGGTTTATCTTCGATACCTGCAGGTCTGTTGACTGGCATACGAGAGAAGTGGGGAAAAAATTGATAGGGTCTGGTTATAGTAGATATAGGCTGAAGGTGGTAAGTTGGCTTGGTTGGGGGGAAACAAGACACGAGGTCTGGCTGGCGGAAGGAGTTGAGTTATTTTCCGGTAGTTGGGCTGACATGTAGGCAGAGGGGGCAATGTTGGACTCCTTGTTGTTTTTGCAAAGTGAAATACAAGGGTCTTGAGGTGGGGATAAGGTGGTGTGTGTGTATGTTTTTTTTACCTCTGTTGACGTTCATCATCTTTCTTTCCCAAACGACTGGTATTCTTTTTTTCCCCAAACAATTGGTATGGCTCATTGGGGTGCTGGGGGTGGGTGGGTGGGTGGGTGGGTAGGTAGGTAAGTAGATAGATAGATAGATAGGTAGGTAGGTAAGTAGAGGGAGTTTTGGCGAATGATAGGAAGAAGGAGGAAGTTTTCAGCGAGTTACCGCGGGGAACTAGGGAGGAAGAATAAGACAACATCTATCTAAACTAGAATGGAAAGGACCAGTTTCGCATATGAAACTTGCCAATTTCATTCTGGTCTAAATAAGTGTTATTCTATATTTAGTGTAGTACCACATTTAAGGCTTACTCAATCTGACTATTAAACTAAAATCTAGTGTTAAATAGATGATGCCAATACCAACATCATTAGTGTTCATGCACTAGAGTATAAAAAATTAATTTTATTTTGAAACAAATATTTTGTTTGCATTTCTTTTATAAGTTATTCAACATATTAATATGTTTAATAGTTTATAGTGATCGGCTTGAGTAAAATAAATGTGGGTATAGTACATTTAATTAATAACTCTTGGCACTATTTTCCATCATGTTGCCACATATTATAAATGTAGAGTTTGTTTAATCAATGTTGTAAAGACAAATCGTAAAGTAATCCATAAGGAAGTAATATTTGAAACTTTTGATAACTTTTTAGATGAACAATAAATAAATAAAAATAAACGCATATCAATAATGTTAAATTTTAGTCACTTTCAATCAACGTTGTTGGTTGATATTATTCTTCCTATAAAAATTGGACTGCAATTTAAAATAAGTGAATAAATTATTACTCTTAAAGAATTTGGCTGGTGTTCCTATTCATGAAAACTTTTGGGCCCAAACATCCTAATTCATTATACAAAGCAGTCAGATATTTCCTTTTATAAATATTTTGAAATACACCATATAGAAATACACCTTGCGCATTTATTGCATCAAATTTAAAACTACTACTAGAGGCTCACTATTAAAAAAAATGCTTAACTAAAACTTTAACAATTCTGGGGATAAATATGAGACTAGTCTTACTATTTCATATGACTTTCTTCTTGTAAGGGTGGAGTTATTTTTAGTTAAAAAAGGTGACTATTGCATTTTTTTAAATGCACTCTACTTAGTATTTAAAGTTTTTAATGTGGAACTTATGATCAAATGAGTTTGACATATCTGGTTTACAATTTATGATAATTTTGTCTAGGTGATGTTTTTTTAAAAATAAAACAGTTCTTCAATCAAATAGATTTAACAGGGAATCCAACCCAAATGTTGATGATTTAACTATCAGCTTAGCATACATGTTTCCCCTGTTTAGCTCATAGCAACATCAACCTGGAACTTGAGCATTACCGCTCTGCAGAGGCCCAGAACAGGATATCTCAGCTGATCGCCAAGAAACGGACAAAACTGATACGCTTGGCAAGGTGCCGCTCACAGGCAGACGACTCAGATCAACCTACTCCTAGCACCAGTAAGACCCGCAAGACAGAACACATGACGCATATCAGCACAGATAGTAGTGATAGTGGTCGGGAAAATAAGGCTATATCAGCGGAGAAGCCCGATGACACGAACAGCAATCCTAGCAAAAAGATAGAGCGCAGCTCAAAATGGCGAAACCTAAGCAACAATAACAGTGTAGAAACTGCCGGTGCGTCAAGTTCGCATACGAGAAATGTCGAGACTAGAAACAGTGGGCACGAAAGCAGAAAAAGACGGATGAAATTTATGTTGGCATGTAGTGAAAGTTCTGACGATGAGTGGTGGCCAGCAAACAAGAGGAAGTTATGGTGGAAAAAAAACAAAGCCAAGCGAGATAATAGCAGTGATTCTGATGTGGCAACGCTACCCACAGAGAGCGTGGGAGATTCTTTGCTTAAGGTGGACAGCAGTAGTGACTCTGGAACAGACACTGCCAAGAAGAAAAGCCTCAAACGCAATACCAGAATATTATTGAAAAGTGATGAAACTGATAGTGAATCGAATAACTCTACCAAAGCTGGATCCAGTCTTTGTAAACATAACAAAGTCAATACACACGAAGACAGTAAAACTAAAGGGAAGAAACTTTCTCGTCGCAAGCGATCAAACCGATCTAGTAACGAGAACGCGTTGACCTCCCTAAACCATAAATATGTCACAGAAGATAAAGCTTTGACAGACTCTGGGGAAGAGACTGACCCCATTTCAAGTAGTAGTTCTGCTTTTAGAAACAAAAACACCAATAAAGTTCCTACATCGACCAATAAAGAGGCCTTAGTCGCACTCACTGCTACCAACGGCCGAAGCTGGTGTCATGAGAATGGAAATTTAAATAATGCCGAGGATTGTTTATCCAGTGGAAGTGAAGAAATCATTCCCACTTTTAGTCATGCTTCTTTGATGACCCCGAACGGAAAGCAGTGTAATGGATCATTGGACACCCCTGACAGCGGGATTGTGATGGCGGCGGGAAGCAGTAGCGGCAGTAGGGAGTCTGACTCCAGACCTGGAAGTAGTAGCGAGAATCATCACGTAAAGGAAAATAACTCTCATTCGAATGGAAACAGGTTGAGGGATTCTTTAGACCCCTCCGACTGGTATGTGTTCTCAAGATATAAGGAGAGAGTGAACCGTATTTGTCGAAATTACAGGAATCATATCGGGGATTCAGATTCTAACTAAAACATTTTGTTTTTCAAAAACTGTGATCTTAGTTTGCGTCTACTTATATATAAGTATAAGTTTTTTTAAATTACAGTTTGCATAAAACATTTAATTCTTTTGTTTTAAAGAAAATTTGAAGTAATTTCTACCAATCACAAAAAATAAATCTTCTTATATTAACCTGTATCTTTCTCCTATTTGTTCATATATAGTTTAGCAATTTGTGATGTCTAGTAACCTTATTTTTGTTTCACCACCATTTTCAATCTTACCCATCAAATATAAAATACAATTTGTTATTTTATTTAGTTTATATTTATATGATAAAAAAAATTACTAGCTTTAATATTATAAACCCGTATAGGTTACATTTTAAAACATGAAAAGTAAAAAAAAAAAAATTAATGAAGTAACAAGAAGGGGAATCCCATTGGAATTTGGAGGAAGGGAAAACAAATTTTTGAAAATCAAAGACAAAATAGCAATATATTATTCCTTTTTTCTCTATAGTTTTCAAACATGTCACTTAACATATTTAAATGTTTTGATTTGTATGACAAATGATGTAGAAAATTGTATTTCAATTACATGTTTGTAATCCAAGTAACTACCATATTTCTTCGATTATAAGACGGCATAAATAGTAAGATGCACCTTAGTTTTTCATTATCAACAGAAAAAAAAGCTTTGGTTTAAGTAAATAAATAAAATACTAAAATACCCTATCTCTAAAAAAAAAATTTTTTTTACTATGGTATTCACTTTACTAACAACAATATAATGTCTATGTTATTTATCAATATATAAGCTTAAAAGTGAGGTGGGCCAATGGCTAAATAATTTTATAATAAAGGAAATTGATAAGACAAAAGAAAAATAAACTACTGAGAGTAAATTTGATGAATAAAGCCCACCTAGTGAAAGAGGAAAAATGTAGGAAGAATCCAATGTAGAAAGGTGACATCTTCTTCCTTTCTTCTGTCTTCTCTAGTAGAAGTAGTCACAAACACATTTTAGCACAAATAATAATATTTTTTTTAAATTCTCTTTTTCTTTTTTAAATAGGCCTATATAAATAGTAACCATAGCCAAGAAATTGATCTTTACTCACAAAAATAGTTGGCACAATGTGTTTCTAACAGCGTTTCTTTAAATTCAAAATGGAGTAATCCATTGTTGGTGTTATTTTTTCTCTCTTCTTTCTTCCTAGTGTTTGATAAAGGCAACAATGTCGAAATATTATTCTCTTCATGTTAAAATGTGTGTGTGACTACTTCTACTATAGAAGACAGAAGAGAGGAAAAAGTAACCTCTGTGCATTGTATTCTTCCCACATTTTTCCTCTTTCCCTAGGTGGGCTTTCTTCAGCAAATTTACTCTATTAATTTAGTTATCCTTTTTCTTTAGTTTTATCAATTTCCTTTACTATAAAATCATCAATAGGTATGTTATTTATCACTTCTTTCTGAATAAATATCAGTTTTATGAATTGTTTTTTCTCTTTACTACCCCATAAAATATCTTCTTCTGGGCCATTGAGAGCATTGATTGAAAAAGAATTATGATTCTAAGATGCCATTGATTTTAAAACGCACCCACTTTTTAGAAACATTTAAATGGGATAGAAAGTGCATCCTAGAAAGGAAGAAATATGGTATGTCATTTTAATCTTAAGAATGCTACAAAGCCTCTTGCTACTCTAGATTTATAAAGTAAAATATTTGTTTGTTATTGTTTACTTTAGATAATGTTTAAATATCTAAATTGATTTTGTTGTTTTAGAATGTTATAGGCCAATTGTTTTAGATCATGTTGAAAAGGGGGGGAAACTGATTTTGGGCTATATTTTTTCTTAATAATAGATCAATTTGTTGATATTTGATTTGTATCAGCTACTTACAGTATTTAACAATAATAGGAATATATATATCTTAAATTTTGAATCTAAATTGTTTTCATTGCTATTATTATGCTTCTGGCTAGATTAGTTCATCATAAGTATAGGACAAACATAACATCTAACCACCATTTATATTTTCTTTAAGAACTTAAGGATACATCAAAATTAAATCAGAATTGAAGAAAATATCGTATTAATGTGGGAAGTTTAAAAAATGTTGCTTATCATGTTTTCTAATATTCAGGGCTGAGATTTGGAACTAAGAGGTAAAATGAAAATAAGTATTTAAAAAAAGTAATTCATAATTCAACCCATGCCAAAATTATTTAATTAATTTTGTTCCTTTATTAAACAAACAAGTCTTCCTTCCCCTTTCTCTTCTTCTCCACTAATTATGACCATGTTCTTTAAGATTCAAATTCAAAACTTAGAGGTAGAACTTAAAACTAACGATTTTGATTTAAAAAGAAAGTTAATCCAACCCATCTATATCTAATTACTTATCTCGTAATTTTTTGCTTTTAAAATCTGGTTCTGCCTTATGAATTGGGAAGTATTGTAATCATTTCAGATTATATAGTTTTAAGGAAAAGAAATGCACCAAACTGCTGCATGATTATACATTTTGAAGGCTTTATATTGAATTGTCAAGTCTTACTATATCATGTCAAATTTGAATGGTATGTTAAGTAACCAGCATTGTCTTACAACTGATAATGAGTCTTTGGAATATCTTTAATTCAGGGACACATAATATTATTGTGAATACCAAATTTCTTTGAATAAAGTATTATTTAAATTTATTTGAAATATCACACCCTGACACAGAACTCAAACTTGAGACCCTTGCCTTAGTGTGCCATTCCTCTAACACTAAGCTATAAGGTTTTTTCACATGCTAGGTCATTTATCACTTGTATTTTAAGACTGAGTCTGTGATGGACATGAGCTATCAGAAACCCAGCCACCATTGAATCCAGGTCAGCATATTTGCTGTTACTTTAATGAGTTTTAATTTTATAGATCAGCTATGGTGCCTTGAACTGTTAGTGAATAGAGAAAAAATTATGGATAGTTTAGCAGTAGAGCATTAGCTCGCCAAGCCATAGGTCCAAGGTTTGATACTCATGTTCGACTCCTTTTTTCAACTATATTTAAATGTGCTTTTGTAAACTCCAGCAAATTTGTACCAAATGATAATTTCAATATAATGTATTATTACCCCTTGCTTAGTTTATATTATTTTAAGACAACATTTTAGTTGGAGATTATGCTTGTATGGTTTTGTTTCTATTTTCATTTTAAAACTGAAATTTGGAAAGTTTCTACTGTAGTTTGTATAAAATAATCAAGCTTTCTTAGTAGGCGTAATTGTATTATAATCTTGTATAAATATATTGTTAGAAAATTGTATAAAATTAAATTTGTATAATATTTATGAAAAGTGCTTTGGATGTACCCTTTCTATAATAATACATGTATAGCTTATACATTATATCAATCATCTAAAACTCAATATTTTATGTCAGTTTCAAATTTTGGAAACAGTAAAATATAAACACTTTTTTTCCTTTATCTTCTAAGTCTACTTATTCGTTAGTAATAATTTTTACTACAAATTTTAATTTCATTAACTTTTTGACAAGGGTATGGTACCTGGGTAGACTATGAGACTGTCTCCCCAAGATGTATCCTGGACAGGTAAGAAAAATAAATACCAAAGGTTAAAAATACTATTGTAAACTAAAAAACAACTCTCCAAAGTAATAAAACCTACATACATGTTTCTTGCACAGAGAAAATATTTATTTATTTCTCTTCCCCTATTGAGAGTCCCCTCACTTTGTAACAAATATATTTTAAAAAAAATTTCATCACTCCTTTCAGATTCCCACCCCTCTATCCCTACTCCAGGGGTACCACAACAAACCTCGAAAAAAAGCTAGTTTTGACAGAGTTGTCAGATTGTATTTGTGTTTAGATGCGGGCATAACATATTAATAAATCAATACTACTCATAATATTATCCATATAAGCAAAGATTAACATTGTAAACCATATTAAAGTAAATAGCTTCACTTATAAATGCTAGTTTATTAAAGTATATACAATAGTTTGTTAAAGGTTTTGATCTTTTTTTTAATCAACGTTGCGATGTAAACTCTTGTCAAGAGGTGTGGCATGAAAAGAGCTTTGGGAAGTTCCTGAGAAACAAAGGGGGCGAGGGGATTTAGTAATACTCAACAAAATATTTCTACGAAAGATAATTAGGCTAGTAATTGTCCTAAAACCTAATTTAAAATATTTACCCACACATACCTTCTCTAAGCACTAATTCACATACAAAGGATACAATTCATCACAGGTGGATTAAATAGAGTTTTAAAAAAAAATTGTTGTAAGTTAATTTTAACCTTAACTCTAAAGACATTGTTTTGTGTAACCTGTGTGCTCAAATTATTGAAAAGATATTTAGTTTATATCTAAATTTTAAAATTGAAGAAGAGGAGCTGATAAATATGTATTGTTTAGTGTGAACAAAAATCACTGATGAACATAATATTACCAAACCGTTGGCTAGAGCTAATAAGACACTGTACGTTAAGACAGTTTTATCTAAAATTTCAGTTTCCCCTTCCACATAACATTAACTACGCCACTCCTTTCAAATATACTGTAATTTCTTGAAGGATTTTAAACTCTCCAAGTTTTGAATAGAGAAAAGTAAGGTTTATTAAACATCAAGGCTTCCCTAAGGCTTGGCCATACTTGTGACCTGGTCGCTACGACCAGAATATTAACTCAGATTGTTTACATTTTTTTATCCAAAGTCACTTTGTTTTGTGACCAGGTTACTCACTGTCACTAGGCAATAGTTTTATAGTATGGCTACTTTCATACAAGTAACAAGGATATGCATGATGGCATTCCTTTTGCAGAAACCATGTTTCATGCAAATCTGTGTGCTATGGCCTATTCTAAAGACACACATTTATTAGGATTAAATAATAAAAAAAAATGTTAAATATTGGGACTCTTTGCCTTTTATTGAAGTGACATTAATTGTTGTGCTAAACGCTAAAACAGGCAATAGCTTGTTCTAAAATGTGTAAATGGATGCCTCTTTAATTATATCAGCACAAAGGTAACCATTTAGAGCATGTGTAAAATAAATGTAGAACAGCTCATTTTGGCATTTATCTCGCATGTCAAATCTGACATATGTACACCACATTACTGCGTATATTAATTCATGAAATTAGATTATATTCATATATATTAATTACGCTGTGTTAGGGTTGAGGTAGGTTGAAATATAGATGAAGTGTATCCACCTTTGTGTGAAGGTAGAGTGGAAAACTATTTAGGAACAACCGCCCTCTGTACACTCGACCATGATTCAAACCCCGATCTCCCTGTCATCGGCAATCTAGTCTAACACAAGAGTGAGGCCTTTGACCATACGGCCACCAAAGCAGGTAAGTACATCTTATAACTTGTTGGACTGTCAAACAGGCTCTCCCAATGGTGACCCAACTCTATACATTGCTATGACAAAATTATATTCAATTGTTTAAATTTACTTTTTTTATCCCTAAAGCTTTTTGTGCAATTGTGTTAGTGAGTAGTATTTAAAATTCTTAAGTATATTTATATCAAACAAGGGGGAAGGGTGAAAGGAGGATTAGACTATTTTGTATATGGAAAGGGTTAATTTTGTTATTTAAAAAATTGTGCAACTTTCATTATAAGAAAATATGATGGTTAATTAGATATTATTTAGTTTTGACTTATTTTCTTTTTATCAGGGGAGGTGATATTTACTCTTTCAGAATGGGGTTTCTGGCACTAATAACTCTATTCCTGTGTCAGGAGCTCCAAATGCTTAGGTAATGATTGTTTTAAACTATTTTGATTTAGAGCATGCACACAAGCTTTGGATAGGAATTCAGTTAGGACCTGTATTTTTTAATTTAATTTATTGAAAGTTAAAGAAAGGAAATTAATTTTTAGGACTAATTTGTATATTTTGTATTTGCCTCACAATTTGTGAAAATTAATCTTTTCAACTGGAAGTTTTCTGGTTATTAGCGACTTGAACTTGTTATTAAATCTTGACTAATGGGACAGTGTTGAAGTTCATTTGGAAATGCACTAGTATTTGCCTGCAATAAGGCTGAAAAACCATACTGGGTGAAAAAAAACCTACATCCAACTGGGGATTACACTATGACCTTCCAGGTCAGAATCATATTCATAATTGCAAACCTAGCTCGGTTAGTAAATGATTATGCTATCATTTTAAAATTTGTGTGCACAAGAACTCGAGCCAAGATATTTTCGATACCAACCAAACACATTAAACACCTCCAGCTTAAGTCTAATGCTTTTTGGGACTGAGTTTAACACGAATCCAACTTTGTCACATAGGCTTGCAAGTGAACTTACCGCATGGGCCGATGTGGCCCTAGAAACGCGCACCGTAATTTGTTTCTAACCTTTAGTACAGCCCAGGGGATTGCATTCATGGGGATGTGGCTATCAAGTGGGACCATGTTGGGCTCAGAGAACATACCTACACCCTTGGCCTGGATAACTTGTTTTACAAAAGTTCAAACTCAAAGCATGATTGTGTATTTTCAACATTTTGAACATCTCTCAATAAATATTGAAGCATTTTATGTTAAAATATCACCACGCTACATAAAATTACATTATTTGAAAAAGTAATAAATTACATATTTAATTAGGTGACCTGGCGGTCTAGGGGTAAGGTGTCAGACTTCTGTGCAGGGGGTTCTGGGGGTCAATTCTTGGTCCCGGCACAAATTTATCTGATTGCCAAACCCTTCCTTCACCTCTGACAAGACATGTATTAACCACAACTTGAGAGAGTGTGGAATGCCAGGCCTTCACCGTGGTTTGGATTCCACGTTAAACTGTAAGTCCTCCATTTCATCTTGCAATCACCTTACCATTTCACATAAGAGTAAGTGTGTATAACTTGAACGAGTAGTAAGATGCGATGCTAATAATAATAATAATAATACATATTTAAAAAAAGTAGTGAGTCCCATCAGAGCTACCAATAGGCTGTGGACACCATTGGGTCTATGGACCACACTCAAAAAAACTTTTATTTATAACCTCAATACATAAAAATATTTTTTGTTTAGCTATTTCTTTTTTTTTAATTTGGTCTTTTTTACTAGTTGATTCGGGCCATAAAGTTAATTTGGTCCCAGGAATAAATTTGGACATTGCACCTGTCTCTAAACATGTTATTAATGCCTGCACACATTTGCACAAAGGGAGAAGTCAAATGTTTGCTGTGTTACAGTGTCCACGTGTTTTATCATAAAGAATTGTGCTCTGAAAAGGGTCTGAACGAATTAAACAGCCTAATTATATTTAAAACTATATTTGAATTTGAACCTGGATGTACTAACCTAAGCCACCTCTATAAAATGGTGCACATATGGGGGTGACAGGTGGAGGTGTGTATGTGGAAGTATGTTAAGGGGTCAGACACGAATCTCCTATTTTCTCAAGATCATAATGTGTTTAGTTAATTCAAGAACTTGAAAAAATATCAGATTCGAGATTTCAATTTTTATTTTAATCAAATTTGGAATATTAATGGTTTTAGAGTTCTAATACTGCTTATTAGAAAGAAGGGTATTATAATTCCCATTTTCATAGAGGGAGATAAACAGAATGTCATAGTTTTAAAGCCTTAATACTGTACTAGCCTCCTTCCCCGTAAAAAAATATTGTAAAGAATCCTGTAAAACAAAGCTTCAAATCATCATGGCAATATAAAAACAAAACTTTTATTTACTGATTTTTTTTTAAAAATACAGTCCTACCATCACTGTATAGCCCTCTCTCTCTTTTTACCCACCCTCCTATTTTCATCTCATTCCTCTATAACTTTGTTTGCTCTAGGCACGAAAGGAATTGTGTATATACCAACAAACAAATTGTTAAAATCAAGTTAATTTTTCAGCTTCCTCCACTTTCATTTACTCCCCTCGTTTCCCCAAATTTTATTTAATCTTTTTTTTTTGCGTTCGTTCCTCGTCACTACATTTATTTCTCTTTCCTCACCCCCCCNCCCTTCAACTTTTTTTTTCCAACGACTATATAATATACTATCAAAATTTTTATGAGGAATAAATTAAATTTTCAAAATAAAATATAGCCTTTGTTACTCGCTGATAATGTAGCTTTATATTGGTGAAAGAATTTTTAAAATCGGTCCAGTAGTTTGTGAGTTTATCCATTACAAACAAAAAGTCTAATCTTTCCTCTTTATAATATTAGTGTAGATTAGGAGGGAAGGTAATAATGAATGTAATAATTGTAAACGTATCTCATTACTACTAGCATGCTATAAGATTTTATCCAACATAATTTTAATAAGATTGACACCATATGCAAAGGAAATAATTGGGGATCATCAGTGTGGGTTTCAACAAAATAAATCAACAATTGATCAGATTTTTTACTATTCGGCAAATATTAGAAAAGATGTGGGAACACAACATGATAATACATTAAAATTTGATCTGTGTATATTAAATATACACAGATTTTAAAAAGACCTATTATTCAGTTAAAAGATACAAAAAAATTATATGAAATTTTAGTTCATTTTAGGATACCCAATAAACTTGTCAAGCTAATTGATATGTGTGGCGAGGCATGGGTTGGATGTCGCTTATTAAATACTTTCAAAACTCATAATGGGTTGAATCAAGGAGATATACTTTCCCCATCACTTTTAATCTAACCTTAGAATATACTATTAGGGTAATGCAAGAGTGTAGGAAAGGATTAACATTAATCGGTACAATGCAGTTATGATAAGCAGATGATTTAGCTTTGTTAGGTAATAGTAAGGAAGCTATTGCGATAAATGCAGAAATTTTACTAGAGGCTAGTAAGGCAATAGGTTCAGAAGTGAATGCTGAAATGATTAAACATATGATCACACAGAGAACATGGAATGGAGATAATAATTTAGAGATTAATTTGAACAACATATCTCTTGACAGGCTTAATGAGTTTAAATATTTAGGGACAACTAAACTAGCAATAATGACATTAGATTGGAATTAGCATGCATTTCTCGATTGTTTTATTTTCCTTCCTTCATTCATTCAGTAAGTTGTTGAAATTTCACCTGCTTAAAAGAATATACAAAACAATTTTACTGATTGTTCTCTATGGGTGTAAAACATGGCCTCTTACCATAAATGATAGGGGGGAAATTAGGGTGCTCAAAAACAAGGTTCTTAGGAAGATATCAATTATGTTAAAAAAGGGATGAGGCGGTAGAGTAGAGGAGGTTACATAATGATTAGTTACATACCCTGCAAACATCACAAGACATTGTCAGGATAGTCAAGTTTTGTAAATTCTTCGTGAATGAGAGAATCTAGAACCATGTTCTGTTTATAGACTGGCAAACCCAATGAGAAGAGACCATTAGGATGACCTGAACATAGTTAGGAGGATAGCATTAGAATGGACTTGACAAGAGATATGGTTAAATGAGGTGGACTGGGTAGAACTAGTTAAAGATATGAAAATATGGAATAAGTGCAGCAATAAACCTTCCAAGTTCCTAATGCCATTGAGTAAATAATTAAGTAATAGGCCTATTGCTTATTCACGAGTTTTTTTTGCTCATCCCCAACATAACCAAAGTATAACTTAAAAACTATACTCGATGGGGCCCATGACGACAATTTACATGGCCCTTACACAAATTTAAAACTTTAGTGATTTTATTAGCAAAAATGATAAATTAAATACTTAATAGTGCGTGTTTATGAACATGTGAACAAATGATTAAGCTTGTTTGTAATGTTATGTATGTACAAGCATAAACTTGTGTGTATGGTAATAGAGGTAATTATATGACTAATAAATGTATTTTTATGTGAAAATAAAGTTCATTATTTAGTAAACTTAGATTTTTGTCAGGTTTGGCTTGCTAGAGCCTTAATAGATGTCCATGTGGCCTTCGAGGAGAAAAGTTTGCCCACCTCTACTCCAGACTTGATTTTTTACTGAATATATAAAGGTTGTACTGAACACATTTATTTATCAGGATTCAAAGATAAAGTGGTTTGGATTTGTAAAATATTGGAGTCAACCCATCTCTAAATAAAACTACAATAAAGAGATAGAGAACTGAAGATGTTTCGAATGCATAGGCTAAATTATAAGAACTGGCCTACAACTTGAAATTCAAATGATGTATTGTTACACACTTTAAAAGTGCTTCTAAAATTCTAAAATTGAAAAATTATAAAAAAAAACTTCATTTCACAGATTATCTCTTCAAATAAAATCTGTGAGTGGGCTACTGCCTGGATAGCATACTACCTACTAATGGCAAGCCTGGGGGCATACTAACTTTCTCGATACTGATCTAGGAGGCCAAGATTTCAACTTTAGTTCTGTGCACTAGGAGATGCACCCATATTTTCCAACCTCTCTCCAGTCCAATAAAATGCATTAATTTACAACTTATCCCTTTCATATTATTTGCATCAGTTAAATAATTTGTTGACACCAACCACTGAAACAATTATAAACAGTATTGCTTCAAATTATATTTAGTTAATTTAATTTTATAATATGGTTGTCACCTTGAATTCTGGAAATTGGGGATTGAAAAGTTTTTTTCCTTTTTAACTGAAATACAATAACATTTTTTCATGCACATGATTTGAGTTAATTTTCAACTTAGTTATATAATCATAGCGCCAAGTTGAAAATTTTTATTCCTAACTGATATTAAATTATATTGTACATTTTGTTTGCATGATACAAAAAGTGTATACATGTTTTTAGGTTCAGTAAATATGTAAATGTGATGCTCTTATATTAGGTAATGTGTTAATTTTTTAGGAATACTGTAATTTTTTCAGAAATAAACATATATTTATAAAATAAAAGGTTCACTTGGATTTATTTATTTATGTACTATTTTGTTCTAATATAAATTTACTCTTTTTGCATTTTAAAATTCATAAATTAAATACTTAATTTAAGACACTTTTACAATATTAGTCCATAGTAAACTAATTTAGATGATAACCATTTTTTTTCCCCCTTTATTACACTAACGTCACATAAATTTATTTTTTTGAATTCTAACAAACATATTCAGTTTTATAGTAGTACATATTAATTCATGATTCACATATAATTGCATATTTTGGTAAATTAACTATTTAAAAGAACATTTCCCAGGAAAAATTTAAAACCCTCAAAGGTGAACTTAATTAGATGCCATTTATGTAGGCTATTTATAATTATTATTACTGCACAATAATTCGGGTAGGTCTTCAGTAAAGCTGTTCAACTTTTATCACTATTCCGTGAGACAGAAGTGGAAGGAAGAATTGCCAAGACTGGGAGGCTGCATATCTTGATTTGGCTGAATCCTGAAGATACAGACATAATCAAATCTACATTCAGCACTTGTGAAATGAAGGAGTTGCAAAGAGAAATTGCATTCATACAGAGACACTTTGTAACACTTCCTGAAACCACAACCAAGCTTGAAATGTGAGGTTTACAATATTATCCAAATCCTTGGAGCTCTTCCATGAATAATCAATTAGTAAACCTCCCTTGGTACCATAATCATGTTAGTATCATAACCTTGTATTTAACAGATAAATTATAAAGGTAGATTAAAATTTAATATATTAGTAGTTATAGTGAGAAAATGGATTATCCATCACCATTAAAAAAATCTTGAAAAGAAGAAGATCAAATAACATTTACATAAGGCAATAAATGTAAAAGTTGATAAATGTATGGAGGTCTGTGATTTGCAAGTGATTAGAACCGTGCTTGGTTAAATTATCATTGATATCAAGGGGAATGTTTGATAAATGTGTAGAAATGTAGTTATCTCTATGAAAAAATAAACATGTAAACTATGGACCATGTCACTTTAAGGACACCCTTTTCTGCACTATTAGTCACAGGTTCAAAGGTGTTTGGCTCACAGCAGACTGGATTTCAGATGACAAGGTCAAGATTCAAATCTTAGCTGCATACACTGGAAGATGGTTTTCCGATTCCCTTTCCACCTTAATAAGGTTGTTGCCTCTGTTCTCAATTCTTAGCCCTTATATTAAGTCATTTATAACCATAATGTTGAACTTACTTGTAGAATAAAAACTGTACAAGATTCTAATTGCATATTGGGAGTTTTTTTTTAGTACTGCATCTTACTACCTGTTCAGATTATATGCTAATTACGCTAATGATTTAGGGATGAGGAAGGTTGAATATGTGGCCACCGAAGCATTAGCAGTTAAGCCTAATAATACAAAATATACAACCATATATAAAGACCAAGGTAATGACTAGTCAATACTTAAATCTCAAAAAGAGTTAATAGCCCTAATGTCAAACAATTTTAACTACACACTCATCAGGGGTCACATGGTCTGAGGCAGTGGTATTCGTTTTAGGGTACACGAATACATCTTGGGGGTGTGGGGGGGTTATGTAAAATTTAAATACATATATATTACTTAATGATAAACACTGAATAATCAGTGACAGATATATGGTTAGCCACGAGAGACCTGGACATGCGAACTGGGAGTGCCAATATTTTTCTCTCCACCCTAGATGTAGATTATAAAATATATGTAACTTTCAATATGCACCAACAACTTTGGAGGAGCAAAGTTTAGAAAAATTCATATCTGGAGGTACGTAAACAAAAGAGGTTGAAATATCACTGGTCTAAGATATCACTCTTGCGATAGACAACTACCGGTGACAAGTAGATCAGTGCTTAAATCTTGGTCAGGAATACTGAGGGGGTTTGTTTAGTTGTTGGTTAGGAATACTGAAGGAGGGTGTTTTTTTTTCCTAAAAGGTTTCCCACTCTCCCTCTATGTAAACACAGGTATATTTTCTCTAATGTCTACCTTCTTCAACCTTAACCCATTAGGGTGAATATCCAGATAGCTCAGACGAATAGTAAGAGATGGAGCATATTCAAATAATATTTAAAAATGTACTGTTCTTATAAGAGGTAATGTTTATAGATCCTTAGTATCTAAAAAACCACATCCTTGTTTGTGGTCAGTTCAAGATTACTCAACTTTACAAGTACCACCACAATGTTGGCAGACATTTTAGTCCTTTATAGACTCATTGCACTATCATAAACCAAAAAGTACATACTTACACATGTGCCTTACATATCTTGTCAATAAATGTGTGTGTCATAAAAAAAACTTGCCACGCCTGTGAAGCTACATTATGTGTAAAAGGTCTAAGAAAGCAATTAGCTGTCTTTATTGTTAGTTCCACAAATTATATAAGATTTCTCACAAATTGCTATCCAACAACATCAATTAAATAACCAAACTAAATGTGTGTTCAAAGAATGTGTGTTAAATGTGCAAAAATATATAAATTTCAGTTAATTAGTGTAACATAACTTTATTGAATGCTATAGACACGTGAAATAAATCATTGATATATTTTGGCAAATTAAAATGATCTCTTTTTCAAAGTCAGTAAGTCAACACACTGGTAAAAAAGGTGATGTTCTTTAAATAAAAATTGTTGTCTTAACTCTGGGTTTTGTAAATCTACAACGTCCTTGTTTTACTTCTTCCTAGGCATATAACCTGAATGGGTAGTAAGATATAGTGCTAAAAAAACTTTTTTACCCCTTTGAGTTGTATAATAAACTATCACAACCTCCAGTTTCACATTATTAGTAACCAAAATAACTTTATCTCGTTTGCAGCTATAATTTTTTAATGACATTAAATTTTGGAAGGTTATCTAGATCATAACAAAACTCATAGGCATTATCAAATGGCACTCAAGAGTGTAAAACACATCTTTTATGGTTCTATCCTTATATTATTAACTCTGTATGACTATAACACTGGTTTCAACTTGGATACAAAGTTTCCTGTCATATTTGAAGACCCACAGCACAATAGATCAGGCTCCAGATTAAGCTACTTTGGGTTTTCCGTCATTCTACAGCAGAGGGGGGTAAATATGTACAGGTAAGAAACAATATAAATTATAAATTTGTTCTTGATTAATTGTAAAGCAGAAATATGTTTTTTAAGGCTTTCCAGCCGTTGCTTGAATGATAACTATTTCCAGGCTTGAGCAGCATTCAATTGATTCTGAAATGTTTGAATTAGTTTGATCAAACTGGCTGTCTGGAAGTAAGTTAAGCTCAGAAATAAGATTGCAAAGTGCATATTATAAGAAGGTTACAAATCCATTTACTCAAATGGTGAATATATTGTGTGTGTGTGCGTGCATGCGTGCGTGTGTGTGTGTTTTTTTTAAAGCACTTGTACTAAGAACACCAAAGGAAGGGGGCTATCTGAAATTTAAATAAACTACTAGATTTACTTTTTTATTGACATGTAAAATCATTATCTATAGCTGTCACTTTTGACAGTAATATTAATGGTGATAAACTAATAATACTAATTATAATATAATACAATAAACTCTCAATTATTCCTCTATCAGTTAGTCAGTTTCTGGCTATCTGTGCATCAATCCAGGAATTTTGTTCCATGTTCAATTCTCAGCTATGTGTGAACTAAGCTTCCAAGCAAGTTGCAGAATTTTGAATGATCATTGTTGGCCTAATAGTATGGTAAATATCAAACTATTTTTCTATATAGTCTGTTGTTTAAGGAAGTATAAATTTGTGGTGTGTTTAGCACTTAAATTTACTATTAAATTGGATTATTCTTGTGTCTGGATTATCCGTGCAACGGCTCTTTCTCACCCACCCAGTTGAGAGTAATCTATAGATACAATTTTTTCAACATTTAATAAAAAGAAATATTCTAAAGCTGCCTGTTACTAAACTATATTTAATATGCATACAGGTTTATACTAGGTTCATATTTGTTGAGGTGAATTCCGTCGACAGCTAAACATCTAGAGACATTGGTTTGAATTTTGACTTTAAAAATTGTAATCTTAATGTGATGTGGAAGCATGCTTTATGTTATTTACATTAGGGTCTCATTTGCTGATATCACTTAAATATTATAAACATGTCAAAAGATAGGTTTAATAAAACAAGCAGGGATTATTGTTGACATTTTAATTCAGTAGACTCTTGACCTACTAAATCTCTTCTAACTTATCACTAATGTCTATTCATGGTAACAATGGCATTTTCTTTACAGTTGAACAAGTACTTAAAAGAGTTATGTATCCTTACACCCCCACAAATTGGTTTATCTACCTAAACATATAATGTCAATTTACATGACTTAGCAAAGTGATACAATATATTTGAAAAATAGATATAAATGTGATCAAGAATAGACTATACTAGGTGGGCTATAGATAGTAATGGTGATAATTCTGAGCCATGGCAGAACCCTTTAAACGTTGCTCCAAATAGCTGTGACAAGAACATATTAACATGTTATTGGTATGACATGTGTCCCCTCGTGTAGAGTCCTCATAGGAGCACCCAGAGGAAATTCTAGCTTAGGCAACCAGCGCAACATACCAGAACCTGGACTTGTGTTCACTTGCTCCTTGGAGAGGCCGTACCGACAGTGTGAGGAACAGGAACTGGACCCTACAGGTATATATGTGTTGAAATAACATTTGTGAATGATTTGTTTCTAATTGATTGGTTGTTATAAAAAAATAAATAGTACGACACATCCCTATATATTTTTCATTTGTTATATTATAGTTTGAAACAAAATTTTCAAAAAATCACTTTTCAGTAACTACCATACAATTAATTTTTCTCCAAAAAACAAGCATACAATATTATTTATTACATAAACACTTCCCATATAGCTTACCCATTTTGAACAAAATCGTGTCATTATCAAAACATTTCAAATTTTTAAAAATCGGTCATCGGTAAGCTACCCTTAATCCTAGAGATAGAATTAAAATCATGATTTCACCTTGAGATATGATCATCTGCCATCTAAATATAAAGTTCGAATGAAATCCATATACTTGTTTTAACTGTAGCTCCATGCACAGACAACCAAAGGGACAAAGGGTTATTTAAAACCCGTTCTTTTGAGTTCGGAGGCACATAAAATGTCAAGATCCATCATAATATTGAGGTTGAAAATGTTCATTATTTCAATACTTTCTCTTAATAGGAAGTGGAAAAGCAAAAATTGAAAAGTATCAGTTATTGCTTGTCTACAATCAGTTGGCCTTTTTTCATATGCGCTCTGCTCTTGTAATACCTGTGTTTGTTTGTTCTCTGCTTCAAAAGGAACTAGCTCTCTGTATAGAAGAGTTGCTATAAATAAATGGAAATAATATGAATTAAGGCTAAATATAGATGAGCATTGAAGTTCATCATATTTATTTCTGAGTGGCTAAACGCAAGCCAACATTACAAGATAAACAATGCCCCAACAAGCGGGTGAGCTTATGTAAACTATTGTCGACAGACAATAGTACTGGTGCAACTGATTGTAGATGGCCTATTATAGTGGATTTGGCACCACTTTTTTATTCAGAAACTATAATAGAACCTCGTTATTCCAAAATAATTGGGACCAAAGCTTGTTCAGATTATCAAAAATTTGTATCAGGAAGAAGAATATGTAAGGTTCATTGAGGAGAAAGAGTATTTCCCCACATTTTTAATAACATTTGAATAAGTTTTATAGAATTTACATTTATTTTACTGATGAATAACACATAATATGTACTATAGTTTTACATTTACAATATACATTCTTACATTATTATAATTAATTTTAGCTACAGGAAAACCAAATGTGTTGACAACAACCTGTAAATATTTAGCATTTATTATTACTGTTTCTTAAAACTATCTTTTAACTTTGAGTTTTTTAACCAATAAAGTATATTTCATTTGACCTAGTTTGTTTTCCCCCCTCATTTTTCGAAAATTAAGTTCAGATTACCTCGAATTTGCACTAGCGAAGTTCGGTCCAACAAGATTTTACTTTACTTAAAACGCTCTGCCAGGATTCTGACAAAGGATCATAAGAGCTGTGAGATGGACATTTAACTGCTTTTAACACTCTTTAACTATGGTAGGTGTAAAACAAAATGTATTACCATTTATTTTTTTAGAGAAACCAAAATTAAGTTAATTTAAGAACTAATAAATTATACTCACTTTCAATCAATAAAACAGAGTAGGTAACTTGTGTTCCACAAGATAACATGGAGAGTTTATAATTTTATTAATATGCTAAAATATACATCTTCTTACATTTGTGGTTTCATATTCCTATCTATAATGTTTATTTTGTGTGAGATATATTTAAATTACTTAAGGTATGTTCACTTTTGTTTTAATGTACAAGCATACCAACGATAGATTAGACAAATCTTACAGTATAAGTATCGTAAGATATGAATATGTAACATCATATGGAAAAAAACAAAATTGCCAACAAATCTATATAAATACTAAATTACCTTAAAAGCTCATAATACTCAAACTATCATATTTTGTAATTTGAAAGTAAATAAATATCTGAAAGTTCAAACCCCTTATTGTTAACAATTCAATTATTCATGGCTTTATTTTTAAAAACTTGTATTTATAGTAAAAGCTTTTTTATAAACTTTTTTTAAATTTATTCTTAGTGATAATTATATATATTTATAAATTAGATAATTATATATATTTATAAATTAGATAATTCATTGATTTGGTCTTTTATTTATTCAAGACTAACTTTGATTACTTCTAATATGAAATCACTCTTGTTAAAATATTATAACTGGGTGATAACACTAAATTATGCTAACAGCTTGAATTTACTAGTTTTTTCACTTTAAAGAATATAGTTTTTAACAACATAATTAAAATAAACAAAAACATGATGCTGCTACTCACCTGATGGTCTCATGGTCTAAAAATGTGAGGCTCACAATCAAATGGATTACTAGTGACTGGGAGGTTGTGGTTTGATTCTCAGCCAAGTACGCTAAGATGGTATTTTATATGTGATTATTTACTGTAGCTTTTCTCATAGCCTTTCCATTGACAATGTAGGCACAATCCTTTTAGCACTCTCCCAATCTCTTGAAATAAGCCATTAATAACCTGGACGTGCAAAATAAAGAAAGATGCTGATCTAATAATTTCATATGGATGATGCAGGCAACGAAAGAAGTCCTCCGTATGGCTCAATCTACTTTGATCATAAAGACGGGGCATGGATAGGAGGCTCTATGGACATCCAGACACCTGAGAATGGAGGCAGAATAGCAGTGAGTAGTAACAATCATCTGTCTATTTCGTGGAATACAAGGCGATCACTGGGCTGTGGAGTCGGAAGCAGTTTTGGGTAGCCTGGAGTTGGTAAAAATGTATTGTATGATTGTGTTCAATTGTAAGGCAACAAAGCTTGGTAGACCAAAGCAACATGCTGACAAAGAAAATATGAAGTATTAGTGAAAATGTGGAAAACTGTGGAAGCGGTTAAGTCTTTGAGATTAGGAAATAAAAAATTTCAACTGAAAACTATTTTAATAATAATTCCGAGAACATACTGCAAATGAGTTAGCAAAGAAACAAGATTGAGAGGGTCAGAATATTGGTAAGGAGGGAATGGGGGGGCATACAGCTATCAGCATCCAAGTGCTTGCGGTTTTAAAAAATACAAACAACAGCAGTGTGAAAACAGCCTACCTGAAGGTATGTGTATGTTATAAATACTGTGTGATGTTTAATGTGTTTAGTTGTGCTAGTTTATTTTGCAGTGTAAACTAGTGTTAATTAACTAGCTATTGTTTAGGTTGAACTGATATACTTATTCAGAATGCTAAAGTTTGTTTTCTAAGTTAACACTATGAATTACAATTTACATACAAAACCATCTAGTCTACGTTCGTTTTTAGTAGGAATATTCTTTTAGAAAATACTTTTTTTTGGTCAAAATTGATAACATTTTACTATCTCATTAGTGTGATTTTATAGGTAACTTATTAATAATATCTATTGAATGTTACTGCTGCAGATCACATGACTTAACATGTGAATATATGAACATTGTTTTACGTAACATTTTTAACTGTCGAAAAAGCCTCTTTCTATCTGAATTGAATTGTAGACAAGGTCACCAGAATAGCTTGTTGACTACACGGGAAACAAACAGCCCCAATATTTTCCCCTGGCCACAAGTCACCCTTTTCATTACTTCTCTGTCTCATAGAAAAAAAAAGAACCTTATTTGTGTAGTGTGGAGGGGTCAATTGACCATAGGGAGCCTTAAAGGACTGTATCCCCCACCCCTCCAAAGCCTAAAGAGCTACGAGGGGGCCCTCTCCCCAGCAAACATTTGACAATTGGACACCTTTTAGCTATTGGGATGGCCCTAAAGTGGAATTTATTTGAAAAATTTTATTTTCTAGAATCGATTAGGATAAGTGATTTTACAGCATGATTTTTTTTGAAATGTTGATGCCCCTAGAAGTTCTTAGAACAAAACTTGCCTGGGTTTTAAAATTTCAGTTTGATACCTTTAGATGCTATTTAGAGTTTTAAAATTTCAATTTGATACCTTTAGATGCTATTTAAAGTTTTAAAATTTCAATTTGATACCTTTAGATGCTATTTAGAGTTTGGTTTTAACCCTACCATATTTGAAAATATAAAGAGAAGTGAAATATACAATGAAGGGTGCAAATGTATTCCTGGTGAGAAAATTCATTTTGGGGGGCAATTACTATCCCATTTCCTTGGAATACCCCTCTCCCGGTTGTACCACAACTTATACCTTTATTTAATAGGTCCTCAATGTAAATTGCTCTTGGAGTTTCTAAATGTTAAACAAATTTAAAGGACTTAAAGTAATCTCTGCCCTTAATTACTATGAAAATGAACTCCAGATAATTTCTAGAGGAATTCATTGTTTGTAATTTTTCTTCTTCTACCATTCAAATGTAGCTACATTTCCTAAATTCTTTACCTTTTATATACCTGCCCCAATGAGTAATAAGATTTGATGAAGGAAAAAAAAAAATGTTAACATACATTGGCCATTCAGTAAGAATTTTAAATACCTCCTTCAAAACTTAGATAAAGGTTATTTGGGTATATTATGACAACTGTGCTTATAATATAGAAGTGATTAGGCACTAACAGTTATGCTATGCTAGATACCTAAAATTACTTGAGATTTGATTTTTAAAAAATGAGCTTGTGTATGTAGGTATGTGGACATCGTTGGATCAATGTTTTTAATCAAGACTATCTGATGATTGGAGTGTGCTACATCTTGCCGCCAGATACCTCAACTGTAGTAGATAAACTACTGCCTCTTGTGGAACCAGGTAATTTTACTGGATGGTGTAAAGAGGGAGTTAAGGGGTTTGAGGATACAGGGTGAAATTGAGACATTTTAGTTAACTATACACAGTCTTTGTTGCAAAATATGGTCCACTTTTAAGTACAAGTACAAGACTCCCTATTTATAGCCCTAACTGGACATAGATACATATTCTCCACTTACTTACTAGCCTAAATGTGTATGATAGAGTTGACTAGTTTTTCAAATCTCAACTAAAAAAAAACTACTTGCTTCTTGAATATTTGGAATAAGTTTATAAGCCTCTAAAGTTTACTAAAAAGCTTTTAGATACTGTACATTATTCAACTATATTTGAATTAATTGTATTAATTTTTAAGCTAAGCACACATTTTTCTAAGCCTTCTAGGTTGACTTTTTTATGCAACAATATATTCATATTTACTTGACAAGAAAATATTGATGTATTAATGGAGAATCAAACCTAAGCCAAATAGTCGAGTAATTAAGTGCATTCAGTACAAAATACTTTTGTCACCAACTTTTGGCAAAACACTTCCAATTTTATTTTAAAATCTTGCATTTCAAACAAATGTATACCTTACCTTTTAGGACTTAATAACATTATGATAAAGAAAATTGTTTGATTTCAGATAAGAAGCTTTACACATATCCAGATAGCAGAACAATATATAATTATGGTTTGGGTGAGGCAGGAACATCTGTCCATTTTCCTGACACACAGAGAGTGGGTCCCATTTAATTAATAAATAAACTTAATAATAGCCTTTTTATGTTAAAGAAGCAAATTATTTTATAAATACTATGCATGAAATAGGGTACAGGAAAATGAAAAATGATAAAAGAAAAACAAATAAAAGGAATAAATACAATATGACTTTTACAATGAAAAGCGAGCACAGTTCACTCCTTACACTGCCGGCATTAAACAAAGAGGAATACAGTTTACATTTTGCACTGCTGCCATTGGCCTAAAGAGGACCAGAGTTCATTCTGTACACTGCTGCCACTGGAAGAAACGATAATGGCTATCTCTGGAAGAAAATTGCTCATTATTGCCTAATCCCTTAATCAGAACTCTCCAAGAGGCAGTAATTTTACCTCTTAGTCTAGTGGCAGCGGTGCACAGTATAAACACTCTTCCTCTTTATTCAGGGACATCAATGCATATTCCTCTCCGACAGTGACAATAGTGTAAAGTATGAACTGTATTCCTTTCATCCCAGTAGTAAGAGTAGGTAGTGTAAACAGCTATCTGTGTTCCTTCCTCTCTTCATTGTAAAGTATGAACTGTATTCCTTTCATCCCAGTAGTAAGAGTAGGTAGTGTAAACAGTTAGCTGTGTTCCTTCTTCTCTTCATTGTAAAGTATGAACTGTATTCCTTTCATACCAGTAGTAAGAGTAGGTAGTGTAAACAGCTATCTGTGTTCCTTTCTCTCTTCATTGTAAAGTATGAACTGTATTCCTTTCATCCCAGTAGTAAGAGTAGGTAGTGTAAACAGCTAGCTGTGTTCCTTTCTCTCTTCATTGTAAAGTATGAACTGTATTCCTTTCATCCCAGTAGTAAGAGTAGGTAGTGTAAACAGTTAGCTGTGTTCCTTCCTCTCTTCATTGTAAAGTATGAACTGTATTCCTTTCATCCCAGTAGTAAGAGTAGGTAGTGTAAACAGTGAGCTGTGTTCCTTCCTCTCTTCATTGTAAAAGTAATATTGTGTTTGTTCATTTTTGTTTGGACCTATTTATCTTTCCTGTATTTTCTTCAATGCACAGTATGATGTGCCTCAAAGAGGAAAACATTATTTTCCTTGAATAGTCATTTATAAAGCATTATTTGTTATTTGATTGTGGTAAAATATTCATAAGTTTCATTGCCATTTAAATTCATCACTATTAAAAAAAAACACCTTCTCATAAAATCTAAACTATTTTTTTTTTAGTTTAGTAAATATTAGTGTTATTGTGTCAATGAAACTAGATAAAGAGTGTGTATTTTAAAGAAATACAAATGTATTTGACTAAAAAGGAAATAGGCAATCACATGGGCAAAAATAAATGTTGGAAAACATATCCTAGCCTTCAAAGCCTGTGTATGGAGTCCCTATCTGAGTCTGTCACTAATTACCTATCTGTTTATATTTCCAGGGTAAATCAGAAATGTTAATTGGTTCACCAGGAGTGTTCAACTGGAAGGGTAAGATCAATTAGTCATACTTTAATCAGTGCCATAGTTAGAATGAAATGTATAAGGAGAGTTTCAATAAATGAGATTATTTTTCAAGGCAGTTATTTTTATCACAAACATATTATCTTATAACAAATACAGTAGAGTAGGGAAATTTTATGAATGCTAGTTGTATTCTGAATTTAGTATAACAAAGTTTTTTTTCCGTCCCACCAAAATTAGGGCCAAACTTTGTTGTTCAAGGCTGTTCAATTGCTGAGCGAAATCTCAAAATATTAAACACCTTTAATGTTGATTAAAGTGCCCTTGTTTTTACAAAACCTTAACTTAGATTTTTTTTGTATTTAAAACTAGAAACTTTGAAATATTTTAAACAAACTGATATAAATGTTGCCTACACTGTTTTTTTTAGCTTGTGACTTAGTTGGGAGCTGTCTTCAGCCTCCCTTTCTTCGTAAAAAGGCTTAGCAAAACCACTGTTATTAATTATTCTGTTTAATAGTTTTGTTTTATTCATTGAATTTTTTTTTTAGTTAAAATCTCAATATCAAAAAATTGTATGTGTGTGTATGTCTAAATATATATATACACACATTCAAACTATAAAACAAGTTAAAAGTTCTGAATTTTTTACTCTTGCTTCACACTGTCTACTTTCTAGAGGTTCTAAGAACGCTACTATAATTTAAATATCAAAAATAATATTAGCTCCACAAACAAACAAAAAATCTTGCTTTGTGACTTTTATTTTATTATAGATTTGTCTGCTACATTACTTTTATTAATACAGCATCTGCCTACTAACCTCAGGGTCCAAGGTTCGATCCCCAGTGAGCGCCAAAATCATATTATTGGAAAATTGGGTATTTTCACTTAATTGGTAAATTGCCTATCAGTCAAGTATGTGGCCACTTTGTCTGTCCCAGAATTAAGTTAAGATAATACATTAATACAAATATATATGTATAAAAAATTTATATATTTATCCTCCACAGGAACGGTTATCTTATTCACGGAGAGTGACTCACTACCTGGAGGAACAAACAAAAGACAACTAAGTTTAGATCCTTTGGGAAAAGTTGTTGTTGCAGACCCCAACCAAGTGAATTTAAAATTTTTTGATTATTTTGGTAGGTGGTAGTTAAATACTAATTTTGTGCTAATAATATAATTGTTAGGTCAGTGCCATATTTGTGATATTCTAGGCCTTAATTTTTTGTTCTCATTTTAAAACTCAAATTAATCACACAAACTTACCTAAAGTAATTTGATCTCCTTGCTTTCTTATTTCTATAATACAGATAATTACAAAAATGGTCCTATGGCTAGAAACTAGACATAAAAGGTTAAATGAATACCAGTAATTTGTATATTGAGAATCATAGTTAAAATTAGGAGGGATTGTCAGCATACTTACCTTAGCGGTACTGAAATATAAATTGTTTAGATATAACACTAAAAAAACACAAACATATTTTTAAGGACAAGCTTTCACTGTCACAGGCAGCCTCATCAGGTCAAGAAACTAGAGTGATGCTCTTGGTTGAACTGCAAGGTTGATTGTCACTAACTGATTGTTTTTAGATTTGATTTCACTGTGTGGATGGTATTACCTGGATTAAAAGCTAGAAAACTTAAAGTTGTGTTATATATTATTATTGTGAGATTGAAAATAATAATAAATATGCTGGTAGGAAGGAGAGGAATTAGCTAAGGTTAAGGGCCTGTCTGGATTTGGTGAAACAGTGATGGGCTAGTTCCCAGGGGAACTTCAATCCTCCAACATTACACAATATAGCTTCATATAACTCCCAAGAGTAATATACAAACAACCAGCCAAAGTGCACAGTATACTTGAAAACCTAAACTTCCAGACCCACCTATTCAACCCAAATCCAAATAATTCTCAGGTTCAGGTCCCTGCATCCACACCCTCTGCAAAATCTGCACCATACTCATATTAACAAAATCATTCTCTAATAACACAACTTAAATAAATTAACCTACAAAAGGCCACCAAACATGTGATTCCGAAAATCAAATCTACCAACTGGACTGCAACCAGTGAATGTGAATGGTCATCACATGACACAAGAATAAAAGATAAAGACAAACCTTTAGCATCACATTCCGAAATCCATAATCTGGACTTTAATCAGTGTTACTCCACCAATGTGCTCAAATCCCCCAACAAAGATATCTGCATTGCTTCACAATTAAGGATATGGGAACTAGCCCATCAATATATCACCAAATCCAGACAGACCCTCAACCTTGGTAATTCCTCTCCTTCCTACCAGCACATTTATTATCATTTTCAATCTTACAATAATATGAATGGTGGTGATGATGATGATGATGATAATATAAATATACAATGATACCATCCACACAGTTGGATCATAATTAAAAACAAACAGCTGGTGACACTCAACCTTGCAGTCCATCCAAGAGCATCTGTCTACTTTCTTGACATGATAAAGCTGTCTGTGACAGTGAAAGCTTGTCCATAAAAATGTGTTTGTGTATTTTATAGTGTTTTATCTATAAAATAAATACTTCAGTACCACTAAAGTAAGTATTCTGACAATCCCTTTTAATTTTAACCACGATTTAGCCTAGTAATCTCTTCCAAAGAACCTTAATATATTGAAAAATAGAAACTATTTTTATACAAACAACATTTATTTAATCGTTTGTGTTTTTGTATCTACTGAAAATTAAAAAAATACATTTAACCAAGAAACAATGAACTGAATAAGTAGCTGCTGACTTTCTAATACATGATCCAATTCAGGTTCTTTTAATGAAGAACCATCATAACCAACATATCAAAGAATTGAACTACTCCATTCTTATTATAAATTATTAGTATATAATTAGTTTTGTTTTTATGATGAACAATTATTCATTAGCACCAAATAAAATATAATACACGTAGGTACCTATAAAGATATGCCGAACCATGTGTTTATAATTCACCTGCATAAAAAACAATTATATAAAAGTAATGTCTTTTAAAAATAGGTTAGAATCATAGTTGCCAATTGTCATTAATCATAAGTCTTATATTTCCAGGCTATCAAGTAAACTCTGGTCGTTTCTTTGGAAAATATGTTCTCTACTATGTTAGCAGCGCACCTAGGGCTGCTGATTATAAAGGGATGGTGAGTTATGACAGTCATGTTACTTAGTTCATCGTTATTTAGAATTAAAATCTATATCATTTGCACACTGTTTATTGTTTTAGTTATAAATTGTAAGTTTGAATCTTCGTTTACTCGAATCCTAATTCCTATACTAGAATTACAACAAAATATCTTGAATACAAATTTGAAGGCCTGAACTTAAAATCATAATTTTATGCTATTGCTATAATAAATTATATTTATGTGTATAATTGAGAAACTACGACATTTTAGTTTCCTTTGGCTATCAAATAAAATAAAAAATAACAAAGTAAATTAAAAGGAATTATAAAAAGGATTAATTCACTCAAAAAATGGCCTCTTTTTTTTATAGTCCAACAAACAACTATACTGTTATTAAATAAATAGCTCAATATTCAGTGTCACAAAACTGAACCAGAAATTGATCTTGTGCATGGTGCTAATTTCCTAAACAAAGTTTCGGTAAAACACTCTTTCTTACATTAAAAAAACCCCAAACTATCACACAGTGTTATTATTCATATTAAACACAACAACACACCAAACGGATGAATATTTAAGACTATTCAGATCCTGATTTACAAAATAACTCCACTCGCCTACTTCACTGGATATTGTTGGGCCATAGCCCTCAGCATTTTTGACATATTTTAATGTAAGCTTATAGTTATGATTCATTAAACATAATCGTTTATAGGCTATGAATTATGAACTAACCAAACCTAACCTAACTCTCCATATACAAGACAATTAAAGGTTAGGTGACCCGCTTCGGTGGTCGCATAATTTAAGGCACTACTCTTGTAGTAGGACAGACTACCGATGACGGGGAGATTGAGGTTCAAAACTTGGCTGGGTGTACTGAGTTTTTTTACAAAATGGTTTTCCACTCTCCCTCCACGCAAATGTGAGTACACTGCCATAAAATATAACCTTCCTAATCCCAATGAAGCGACGTTTCCACTCATCATCAGAAGTGTTGTATTAAAGTTACAAAACAATTGAATAGCTTAGGTCATAATGTGTCAGATATAAGAGAAGATTGCAAGTCAACATTAAGCTTATTAGGGACAAATCTTCATAATAAATACCAGTAAACGTTTAAAACAATCTTTGTTTTCCAAGGATAAAATTAGCAAATTACAAAACAATCTGGTCAAAGAGCTACTTCAAATGAGACTCTGTCGATAAGATCCAATTATTAACCATTATATTACTAAAACCACCAACCTAGGTTGGAAGTATTAGAAAACACTCCTTTCCTAAACTAGGCTTTGAGATTCTTTCTAAAACGAAAGATTGACAATCGACCAAACCTCAATCAAGCGGACCTGAATGTCTGACACAACAAGCAACAAAGGATGTTTGTTGCAACAAACTACAATAGGTGAGGCACAATAATCTACCACAACACTTATGAATTAAAATAAACTAGCTGAGAAACCACAACATCAATGAACAATCATAATTTAAGAAGAGAGTGCTATTAGAGCTAGTATAGCTAGCATAAATGAGAAGCAACCATGATTCCACTAGTCACAAATATCAGACTTAAGATCAGTCGCTAGGGATAGCATTCACACTGGCTTCAAGGCCCTAACTCTAAACAACAGGCCTGTTACAAATAAGAACAGTCAGAATTACAAAAACTAAGCTAGTAGGCTGAATATAGACCACATTACTACAGATGAGTAAAGTTCAGGAAAGCTCTTCAGCAGCGCCTGAACATCTTAAAAACTGTGCTAACTTGTTGGTTTGAAACTAAAGTCGAAACCAGTAGGAGTGACTCACAAATGGTGTACCCTAATCTGAATTTATTCCCAACTAGCTGCACCAAGTTGTTTTTTTACTTAAAGTATTTTTTCCTCCTTCCTCCAGGTGAATACTGACTCAGGGTTAGCACTTATGCTGCCAACTGCACTGGTTTTTAACTGTATATTATTGTGTTTATACACAGAATATTTAAATTGTCAATTGGTATGAATTAATGCCTTTGACTAGTATTTATCATGGCTATGTTTCTAATAGCTACTTCCCAAGTATTTATCATGTTTCTATTAGCTACTAAGTAGCCACCGATCTCACATGTCTCAGAGGCTTTGCCAACTATCAATAATAATCAATTACTCATGGAATAAGACGAACTTGGATATCTCAGTGGTAGAACATTAGACTGCTAAGCTATTGGTTTTGGGATTCAATTACCGTGTCCAGATTTCATTTTTCATATATATATTAAAAACAAAAACTTTTGTTTTTTAAAACTGTTTTTCCTATTGTGTGCTTACTGAGAATTGTGTTTCTTTTAGAATTAAGTTAGTTTGTAATCCATATTCTTAGATATGTAATCAGATCATATAATGCTTGACAAACATAATTAATAGTTAAAAACCAACATAAATCTTAGCAGCTTGTCCAGTCATTCAAGTTTACGTTCATCCTCCATTGAATAAGGTTTGCTCATTCATGTCCTCATCAGGTGATGGTATTTGAAATGGCAAGCAATGGCCTGAAGTTCAAGACTAAAAAGGAAGGAACTATAATAGGCGAGTACTTTGGGGCCAGCCTAGCAGTGGCCGACATAACCGGTGATGGCCTGGATGATCTCATTGTGGGGGCTCCAATCTTTTCTAAACATTACGAAGAAGGAAGAATATATATTTTCCACGGTTCTACCAAAGTAAGTTCAAGTATATGGTAGGTTACATTAATTTTATTGTGATCCTTAAGAATATTCAAGATTCAAAACAAAAAAAATATTTTTAATCTATTTAATATTTATGGATATTCAAGATTAAAAATAACTTTTTATTACTTTTTTGTCCTATACTAATAGTGATAAATTTCTTCTCAAGCCATTCTCCCAATCCCTATCCCTTATATTAAGTTGTTAATAACCTTGCAATAGAACCTTACTTGCATCCACTTGAATTATTCAGTCAGGAAGTAAACTGAAATATATAAGAGGTGGGATCAGGGTCACATTTAGGGGTAGGCAAAGGGTTCAATTGCCCCGACTCTCACATTCCAGGGGGCCACACTTTCCCAAAAAGTTATTAATCTATATTTTGCATCAAATAGTGTAAGGATAATTAACGGCAATAAGTATTTGCTTGGTGATATGATTCCATTCCAGATTCCTGAAAACGCTAACTTTTTGTAATTTAAGAGTTACGGTATTCAAGTAATGTGCTGCTGTACAGTAGAATACACCATGATTGTGCTACCACTGTCAGTTTACAGTAAACCAATGTTACAAAAAGGAATTTACTTTAGTTTGCATTTAATAAAGTACATTCATTTAATGGGTTGATCGATATTCCATAAAACATGAGAAATTATTAAGTAACGTAAGTACCGAATACGTATCAATATATTATAACGGCTTAGTGCTAAAACTGAAAAACTGCCATACAAAGGGGGGCCTTAGATTCTTTTGCCTTGGGCCTCACATTTTCTTAAAACAGTCCCGCGTGGGATATTAACATTCTACTGTTCTTGACCAGTTTCTCCCAAATTTTAATATCAAAGTGTCAAAACTAGCCAGAAATTGTTTGTTTACAAACAGGGTGAATTTAAGAATCCTATTGTTGGAGAGACAATAGACGGCTACTCTCCTGGTGGGAGGTTTGGCTCTGCGATAGCTTCTCTCGGAGATTTGGATCAAGATGGGTTTGATGGTAAGTCTTAAAGATATTTTAAAACCACAACAATCATTTCAGCACATCACTTTAATTGAGTCTTGGGTCTTGAAGAGGTAGAAGGAGATACCAGATGCTGGATTCAATCAAGGTTGGAGGCAGCAATTAAAAAACCAAGAGACTGAGAGGAGTATCATATCTGACCTACCAAAAGGCAGAACTACACCTGATGATAACTTAAAATGAAATGTGTTCACTTTAAGGGTGGTACATGGGAGAGTACTGGAAAACTTTGCATACGTTTGGAAATCCCGGGTTATTTATAAAGCAGTTTGGTATTTTAAAATATTGTTTTCACCAAAATATAGGCGACCATTTCTTACCAACTAAACATTTTAAATTCCAAGTTTAAAACGTTTTAAAAAATGTGTGATAACATAAATAGTATTCTAAAAAACAATTTCACATTATCTTAAAAAAAATTGCTGTAACCCTATCAAAATATGAGAAGAGGAAGACTAGATCTGGTCTTATAACTTTTTGCTTTAATCTCAGAAGTACAAATTTTCACTTAAAGTGTCGTTGATCTTTTTTTTTAAACTTTTAACTCAAAATCTAAATTTTTTAACTTGTCAGAAAGCTTGATAATTTTCGCCTACAGTTTGTTGAAAACAATTTTAAAAGATAAAAAACTATTTTATCCACTATTTCTCAATATAATCTTTTTAAAGATGCCTTTTACTTCTCATGGTTGTTTATCATGGAATGATTGATATTGCTTAAAAATAATATATAATTTTTCACTAACAAGTTTGAGCCAAGGTCTAGCCTCTTTTTTTTTTTTT